>OMNM01002706.1:0-10452 GCA_900302745.1 Parablennius parvicornis | reverse complement strand
GGGTTTTTTTTTTTTTTTTTTTTTTGGGGGGGGGGGTGGTCTTGAGGTGATCCAGTATTTTTCTAACCTCGTCTGCTGCGCCGCTCCTTCTCCACCGTCTGCGTCTCCGTTACGGTTGTCGGTGAAATACCCCCCCACCCCCCTACTCCGCCGCCGCCGTGCAGGCCCCGAGAAAAACGCTCCGCTACGGTTGTCCTCTTGCCATGTCTGGACAAGAAGCCTCCGACAAGCAACACATTTGGCGCGCCACCCCAAAATACTGCTGTGTAATAACACAGGACGTGAGGGCGAAGCTGAGCTCCCCAGGACTCAGCTGCTCCCTCAGCTGCACGCTCACACGCTCACGCGTGCGCACGCGCACGCCCGAGACGCACATTCACTTTTTTTCGTCTCTGCACATATCTGTGCAATACATTCACTGCCTGTGCAGCTTATTTAACAGTGCATACAACTTGCGCACTTGCTTTGTTTATTCAAAAAACAGTGAACCAAGAATATGTATTTTATGATTTTTGTAAATCATCATGTGAACATCATATATTTTCTCAACAGATTGTGGTTTCGGGTTTAGTTGTTGCAGCATTGTTTGGTGTATGGCTGGTGTAACTCGCCCAGTCTGTTGTTCAACTGTTTGTTTATCAACTCTAAGTTGCAGACTTCAACACCGGCTACAAGGAAACTGAGTGCCTAAGGGCCTATTTACACAACAACGTTTAACAAAGTGAAAGTGCAAACTTTTCATTGTGTTTTGGGTACCTGTTTACACAACATTATATGTGACAATGCCTAGTCCCTTGAAAAAAATGCTGCGTTTACACTGCAGCAGCAAACACTGACAATGATGTAGTTAGTATGCCATGCCAGGGGAGGGCGCTGTGGCTTGTTTTTGTAATGAAACCACTCAGACATGTCTGCAAAGAAGAAAATGTCCATGAGGAAAATCGAGAATACCCTACTGATGATGACTCAGATGCTATGGATGAGTCTAAACTATTAAACAACTGATATGAACTATAAAATTAGAATACGGACCACAAGTCATACGCAGTAACAGCGCTCCATAGCCTCCGGCAGTCTCTGCATTGATAAGTTCTACCTGTAAAATAAAAGTTCCACTTTGGGAGCCTTTTTAAAAAAATCACTGATGCAGTGGATCCCACCACCAGTGTCGTGTAAACTGACCCCACAAACATGAAGAAAGTTGTGCGGATACACTCGTAAATGAGTATGAAAATACAACTTTTTGTGGTGGACCTTTTCGAATACACTCAAATTCTGTCTCTACGTAAACAGGGTGAAAAGGCAACTGTTTGAAAACACTCTTGCTCAATCTCCATGTAGATGGCAGTGACACAGCACCCACAAAGCAACTACAACAGATGCTGCCGGTCAGGGATTGGCCTGCAGACTACAAATTAGCCCATTGCACAACCTTATGGTCCAGAGACCAAAAAACTACAAAATGAAGTTTGCATTTCATTCTAAAATTCCATTATACCTTAACATTTATAGCTTGTTTTTATAGTATGTGACACTAGTTTTAAGACCAATCCAAAAAGTCACAAGATGAAAAATGAAAGAAAAAAAAATCCTTATTAACAAAAAAGTTTTTATATGATATGAACTGACCCTTTTGTTTATCATAAAATAAACAATGTTCCAAAGGATGTTCCAGACAAGCCATCTGAGAAGGAACAATATCTACTGCTCAGCGCTCTCTATTGATTTATGGAGGCACATAACTCTAGAATTACTTATAATTGCATTGATATTTCACATATATGGAAGGAACGTTTACACTATTTAGATGACCGCTGTGGAGACTCCTGAATGGAGCAGTGAAAAGACTGACTCTTCTTTACAGACTGTTGTTGTGACGAAGCATATCAGCTCACAATCCTGAGATACACTCAACACCTCACCTGTGATTCAGCCTGAATTAATTGCCCTTTAGGTTTGTTTTGTCTTTTAGCAGAATACTAAGATCTAATGTTCAAAGCAAACAAACCTGACTAAAATCCAGTTTACCTTGAGATTTATACATTAATCGGAAAAGCAGTGGGAAAAAGAAAAAAGTTCTTATAATCTACCTAAACATTGTTATTAGTATTTTTTAATGTTGATAGTGTGCTTCTGTTTTGTCTTACTTTCATAAGAACATTACAATGTGGCAGTTCAAAGGAAGCTTGAACCAGATCTGTTAGTCAGATTTTACCGTCCACTTCTAACAAAACCCTCTTTTCCTACTATGAAAAGCGCTAATTCAATGGACACACACTGGGAGGTATGTCTTTATAGAATTACCAGAATATCTATCTTTTTTTAAGATGTGAGAAAACACATTATCAGATAGAAATATATTCAAATTCCAGAACAGTAAAACACAGGACAGATACGAATGACAAAAACAAGAGGTTGGTTATATGACGCAGTAAAATTAATAATTAAAAAAAGGACAGCTGTCAATATAATTTTAAGGTCTTAAGGAATGTTATAAAATGCATCTTGAGGGCAGATTGCCATTTCACCTGAGGGCTCCTTTGTACTGTATGTCAGTCTGGCTCTGACAGTGACATAATGGATGTAGATCACATGCAAACAAAGGAATGAACTGCTTTTGATTACAGTATTTCCCCTTCTCTGTATAGGCATCCGTCCAGCCCCTTAGCACAGAGAACAATAAAGTGTATGAAACACAGCATCTCTGACAAACTGACTGTGAAGTATTCCGAACTTAAAGTAATCTGAAATATTATTGTAACAGAACACAGATGCCAGATTTTGCAAGGTAGATTTATCATGTACATTTAGTTATTTCTGTACACAAATCGTAATAAGATAAAGGAGTGGAAAATATATAATGGTTGCAGTTTTGGGCCTCTTTTGAGTTCTTCCTTTAGTTCATGGTATCAAGTTATAGAATCGATATGTTTGTTGGTCAATTCTGAGCTCTAAACCAGGTCTCACTCCATCAATGTTGTGTTGGTCCAAAGAACAAACAGAAACTGGGTTGACACAGTATCTACTACTGCTGTTCTTCAATCGTCAAAATATAAAAGTTTCGCATCTTTATGTTATGTTTTGCATGAAAACTGTGATCAAACCAACCTCAAGCAACCAAACTGTGCTTGTATTGTCTGTAAGACAAGTTCCTTAACAATTTGAAGTCATGCTTACTGCCTCCCCTGAACACTTGATACTTAATTTTTATCCCTAATCAATCTATATTCCGGGTTAATATTATTGAATCTGTTCAATACTTCAATTTCAAATAGACTTTGTTTTGGCTTTTAAGTAATAAGCAATATAAATATCTAGTGATTCATAAGTAGAGCATTCTCATTTCTACATTTTCAATATTGTGGGTCAGAGGTACAGTAAAAGAAAGTAATGTGTTTGGTGCTTTCTGTTTTTGAAATAAACGTCATTGTGTCAAAAGAATAATGTGCACAGAGGGACATCAGCCTTTCAACACATCTGTCAGACTTTTCCTTGCCTTGATTAGAGCATGACAGGATACATGATGTAGAACCATGATGCAACCACATGTGGCTTCTCAGCTCCTCTGTGCTGACTCTCACCAGCTTTTATTTTTGTTCTATTGCACAACAACCAAATTTTCAAAAGAAAAGACTTTATTTCACCTTCCTCTTGCAAAATCAGCTCTTTGTTTTCATCAATGCAACAATAATTTACAATTTTAGTGAACAGTAATAAGTTATGACTCTGGTTTCTCTTGATTTTGAAGGTGATATCTTGATCATAATGGTAACAGCTTTCTTATTTAGACCCAAATAATTTGAACTGAAGCAAAGCACTCAACCTGAAATGTTGTGTAAACACAGATGTGAATATTAAGTCCCCCACATTATTAAACCTGGAGACTGGTAACTCAATAATATTGATGATCTGCAATTCCATTTCAAAGTTGCTTGGATATGAATTTGCACTTTGGGCCAGTAAAATGTTGAATTATTGTTTTAGGTGAAACGTGTTAGTAACTGACTTGGGCTTTCTTGCTTCAGATTTGCATGAATATCAAGGGATTTATTCATTTATTAATTTTGTGTTTCATAATTACATTCACACTGGAGTTTCGAATGTTACAGGGCGCGACACAGGAGAGCAAACCTTTGATATGTAATCGCAGGAAATTACAGCATCACAATCTCCCAGCCTCATCTGATTGGTGCTTGTAATTGGTGATGAGCACCCAGCAGTGGAGGCTCAGTTAGAGGTCACCGAGTTCCTGATAATGGAGAGGCAGAAAATACACGGGCTCTTCAAAGCCGAGGTTTTTGTTAACTGATTTACTTTTCTTTCTTTAAGGTCCTTCCGTTAAAATTTATCAAACTGCCCATAAGTGAAGTGTGATATGCAATCAGAAGAATGAATTACTGATTTATTTCTATGAAAACATCATTGTGTGCTTGCAGGACGGTGCATGATTGAATCAGTGTATAAATGTTCTACCCGTGCCTGAGTGTGTTTCAATCATGTACTCCTGTTTTCCCACCGTTTATTAAAACATGCAAAGAAGATGGATACAAATGTACTGCAGATGTCTACTGACCAGCAGAGGATGCCACAGTTCACTTTTTTTTTTTCAATCATCTGTGGACAGAAGGTGCTACAGGGTCGATTTAAATGTATTGATTGCATTCATATTCCAGGAGGAAATTAATCTACTCTTAGACAAGTTGAAATGAGTTGGCATTTTGTTTAGTCCTATGCAAAGAAATGCACCAAACAGCCATAACATTATGACCATATGATTGATTTTGTATATCAGACTCTCATTTAGACCTGATCCATTGAGGCATGGTCTCCCCTTTATATCTGAAGGCATGCAGTCTTATAAAAGATTTTTGCAACAGATCTCTTTCAGCCCTGTTTGTTGTGAGGTAGAGAGTCCATGCATGCGACCATCTATAAAATGAAGATTGGCTGCCAATGACCCTGTGGTTGAGGCTTTTCTTTCATTGGATCACATATGACAGATAACCAATGCTGCAGGACGGGTTTTGGAGAGACTCTCACATTGTCGTCTAACCATCCTCATGTTTGCTCATTCTTTTGATCCTGCAATGATAAAAGAGAACGATCTTGTGAGTAAAATGTTCCGTAAAAGTGTTCAGTTCTGTTACCAATAGTGTTGTTGACATGAGCAGAGGAGACATGGACCCAGGGTTTGACCGAGCCTGGGCTCCAGCTGATGCAACAAGATTATGGAGGGGCCCGCAGTCTGAGTTATTCAAAGTTATAATATACATTCATCTGTTTGAAATCATTCCTGTGTGTGGGACCTCTAGTAATGCATATTTGTTTGCCAAGTCAACAGTGAGAATCGTCTACCACGCCCTCCAGAAAGTTCCCAGCTGTCTCCCTCTGAGCTGCGTTCACCTTTCGCATTGAGCACCATTAAGTAAAAAACAGATAGAGAGGTTGATATAAAGAGAGACATAGCATAACTTTCCCCATTTGTCACACTCTTTCTGTGCTTTTGTTTTCCTTTCCGCAAATGCATATTCATGTAGATTTTTTCATTTGCAGTTTACACTACGTGGAGGATGTTGTTGTGGATGTAAGTTTGTCTCAAAATGAGTCATCACCTTCGCCTCTGTGAATTTCTCCAATGTTACAGATTTATCCCCAAAGCCACAGCTGTAACTTCCTCCTGATTCATGAGGATTTCCCCCATTTTAGTCTTCCATGTGTAATCAATCTCCATGTTTAGTCGTAACATATCAATAATACCCTAATAACCGGACTCAGACGGGCACTGTTTGACAGACTTTCAGTTTTGAGGGATCGGGCCTTTCTGGCCTTGACTTCCTCATCGTGATAAACGATGAACATAAACCCTGTAGAGCCATAGAGACTTCTCTGGGCTGCTCTCATGTCATCCCCATTGCAAATTTCTCTCCTCAGCGCTCAACCTGCTCGTGATCAACTTTATTGAAAAATGTTTATTTACGACCACCTGGTATTAAGAATTTATGAGTAAGCCCCGAACATTCATAAATATGTCTTCTAGTCATTCTGTGGCAGATAAAAAGTCAATAAAATCTATAAAATCAGCACAAAATAATTTAATAAGCCATTTGGAGTAGTTTTCTCAGGCCAAGCTACTTAGGTCGGATGAAATACTTTCCCAAGACTGGAGCAGCTGTACAGCTCCACATGCTGGACATATCCACCTGTAAATGATTCCATCCAGCGTAACAGCCAAGCAATAACTGTTATTTTTATTTAGTCACGTATGTCAACTGTTGACCCTATAGGGTTTAGCCAGTCACGATTTAAATCCCTATATCAAAAAGAAAATGAGAAATTAATTCAGCATTTGTTCTTTTCTGAAGTATTCCATATCAAATGTGACATTATAGCACACTACATCAACATTTTGGAGTTATTTTCATATGTCAGAGAAATCACATAGAAAGCAGCATGTCGAAAGTTCTTCTATTTAAGGCAGTAGTATCCTCTGCATTTATCAGTCTTTAAATTCCACATAATTAGAAGCAGAGGTTCCTCGTTATGAAGTCAGAGGTGAACTCTGTTGTATTTCTTCACGGTTTGAATCAGACTTTAAGGGTTTGCAGCTTTCATTGCCACTGAAGTATGCGTGGGGGTGGGTGAGGGATATTTATGAGCTTTGCAGCCATTTCTGAAAGATCTCAAAATGACTTTCAATACATTATTGAGATTATTCATTCATTCTTCACATTCTTTACCAAAGGAATCCAAGGTTGAGACCGAGAGTCTGTCACAAGTAAGTCGGTGACACAAACGCACACATGCACACTTACTGTTACAAATCGAGGTGGACAGATGACCGACGTGCAGGACTCAGGAGACAGGAGTTGAGTGACTGCTCAGTTTATTAACAGCGACGCAGCAGCAGGGCTTTGAAACATAGACGGACAGTCGGCGAGACAGAGGTACGAAGGAATGATCGTCTGCCCACTGCCGGGGTACAAAACAGGATTCAGTGGCCTGGGATCAGAACATGGCCAGGTTCTAGATGAGGAGATTAAACCAGACTAGATTAAATGAGACAAATACGAGAGACAAGATCAAACAACTTTATCGGATTCAAGCGAATGGATTCGCCTATTTGAGCTAATTTCCACTCATCATAAGATCACATCACAGAGACGGGATCAAACTGGGTTCATTCCGATTACACTCAGATTTCAGCTCAGATCTTAGCCATGTAGGATCTGCGTTAGGACCCATACTTTTCATGCCATACATACTTTCTGAAAGAAATCACATTAGGTAATGCTGCAATATTTTCCACTGCAACGCAGATATTACTCAAGTCCAATTGTTTATGAAATTAGTCGATGCTATCAAACAAGAAGCTTGTCATAAAGACGTGGATGAGCTGTAGTTTTCTTCTCCTCAACTCAGATAAAATAAGGGTAATCAAATTTGACATCAAGCTTAATAAAGACAAACTATCTAAACATATTGTAACTGGATCGTATCATTTTGACCTCTGTTGTGAAGAACCTGGGAGTTATTTTTGACCAGAAGTATCCATAGATTCCCACATTGAATAAATCTGCAGGACTGTTTTATTTCAGCTGAAATGTCTCTAAAATCAGGAATATATTGACTCAGAGTGACAATGAGAAATCAATCCATGCTCTTGGTACTTGTACACTAGATTGTTATTATTCTCTATTATCAGGGTGTCCAAATAACTCTTGAACAAGTGTTCAGTTGACTGAACTGGCTGGTGAGATCACGTCATTCTATTAGTGTTGCTCCATTGGCCTGTTATGAATTCTAGAAAAGTTCTTAAAATTCTTCTTTTAGCCTGTGAAATTCTTAATAATCAGGCTGCATCATATCTTAGAGAGCGAGTTGAACATTATCGCAGGACACTCGTTCCCAGAATGCTGGCTTACTGGAGGTCCCTAGGTTTTCTAAAAGTAAAATGGGAAAAGTCTCTACGTTTAAGGTTAGGCTGACAACTTTTCTATTTAATAACATCTTCAGTTAGTACTGATTCAGGTCACCCTGGACTGAGTTGTGTTAATGTAGGTTTGGACTGCCTGAGCTTCACCACTCTCCTTTCCAACTAACTTTAGATTCATATGTCACGTATGAATTTTTGAATTTGTGGAGGTTTCTTCCTTTAAAAGAGAGTTTTCAGTGTCGCCTATGCTTGTGCGAGTGGAAAATGTTTTACTTTGGGATGACTCTGTTGTTATTTGTGCAACACCAAGAATCATGAATCAAGAATCATAAAACCCAACACATCAGACCCAGGATCCTGCGACCCCTGACACCTCAAGACAATTCAAAATAGCGAGTTTATTTTGTGAAATGAAGCAGAACAACGTCTCAGGTACAGAAAACATCAGGCACATAAAAACCCATCATGGGTCTTCAAGGCTTGAATATGAACCACTACGCCACAGCTTCACCAATTATTCTCCTGAGAGGACAATTATCTGCAAGCGCTGTAGATTTTAGGCAACATCCATATCTGTTAGTAGCTCAGGCCAAGCGAGTGTCAAAAATCTATAATCATAGTGCTTGGAAAAACATGCGTAGCAATGTGTTAACATGTGTTTGTGTTTATAAATTATCACTGGGGTAGCATTAACTCAACAATAACCAGCCCCGCAATTCACCGAACAGCCTGAACACACATGACACGATGATGTCCGCAAAATCAAACAAAATGTTCCACTTAGAATAAACTTGGATTTTTTTTCCCACTTTACTCGAAAAAGATTGATTTATCACTAAATTAATCATAAAGGCTCACTGTAAGTCATGTAGATGTCATGTAAATATGCATGAAATCGAATCTTGACGTTTTCGAAGATTCCCTCCAGTTCCAGTGGGACCTTCCCAGTTTAACAACAATCATATGTATTTTTCCTCACTTAAAGAACAAGACTTTTCTTCTTCCAAGGGGAAACGTAAACCACCACCGGATATGCATTCAACATATATGATGAAAAATCCTCAATATGACTTATGGAACATTATACTGTCTTGATGATTTCATTTTAAGATTAATGTATTTTAAAGCTTCAGAGCAGACGTCATCAGTCAACTTTTCTCTGATGTACATTACTTTCAAAAACAGCGATTCTGCCAAATAACTGCAACAAATAAATCGTAATTGCATGTTTTTCTTGCTTTCTTGTTGATGCCAATTTGTGCCTGGCAGAAAACAGCTTGAGAGGAAGAGGAAGCTGCCCCTCTTAGTAAGATTTGTTATTGCTCTCAGATGGGATTTTCGATAAAAAAAAGCGTATGGGAAAATCATAATTTTGTGTAAACCACAAAATTGCTCATGCAAAAGAAGACAACACAAGTTCGTGTTCGTGGCTTGTCCAGTAGGTGGTTTGAGAATTGGCCCGCGCAGTCTCTGGTCCTGCTGGATTCCGTCGCGTGTGGATCATTATTGCCCATTTCATCTACGTTGCGTGTCTCTGCAGAAATCATTACCCAGAATGGGGATTTGTGTGTCATTATCAGATTAGATTTTTTATTGTTCTAGCACCCTTCCCTCGACTCCTCCAGGCGCTTCAGACTTAGAACGAAACAAAACCAGAAGGAAGATTTTAGGGAGGATTTGGCAGACAAGTAAAAATCACATGGAGCAGTGATACCATCATTGTCTTTTGAGAATCTTTTAACAAATTATGGTTGCATGAGAGTTCATGCTCACAAATATCTATGCTTACAGAGTTCTGTAAGGTATTTGTCCAGACTGCATCTACAGCTGGCAACAGCCCAAACCCAATAAAAAGTGGCTTTTTTCTTGAATCTCTGTGTTTATACACGTCAACATATATAGACTTTTGAGTTTTGTTCGAAACCCTTCACAACTGAAAAAAGAAAAAGGAAAAAACCACACCAGGTTGTCGATGCATTTTAAGCCAATGGCTGAAGGCAAATGGAAAAAAAATGAAGTGTGAGGAAAGTGTTCATCTGAGGATGATCCTTATCTCTTGATGTTTGACACATCTGCAAACATCACAGAAAGCCTGTGAAATATGTCAAGAAGATGGTCCAAAGAATAACCCCCCCTCCCCAAAAAAAACAAAACAAAAAACAGATGAAGAGTATCTGGCAAAGTCGAATATATTGTTGCAGGTGTAAATCATAACTTCTCTTGACTTTCACACACCAGGCGTCCAGGACAACCATCAACGGAAGAAGAAGTTGAACGGAAGCTGGTCGTTCTTTTGAGGTTAGACATAAATTGTTCTTCAGACTTGATTTACATAACAGCTTGAAGACTGGAAATGCAATTCAAAGAACGCTCGTCTTCAAGAGGCCGACAAAACGCAAGAAGGAAAAACAAATGTAAAGATTAGATTGGAGAAAGTTAGAACATTTCCAATTTAATTTCCAGTCTGTTTTGGACAAATCAGAAAGAAATGGGCTTTATGGCAAACACAGTCAGTTTCA
>OMNM01002705.1:0-10673 GCA_900302745.1 Parablennius parvicornis | reverse complement strand
ATAGTGCAGTCCTCAACTTCTGGCAGCTAATTGCCATCTTTATCTGTACGGCACAGATATCCACTAAGCAGCATACCTTCATGCAGATCCAGCCGATATGCAAACCAGAAGAGCTTGGCCAGAATAAGCTATTTATCTCTGACTGCACAGCTGAGAAGTAGTTCAGTCTCCAAGCAGGGGGAAGGGGCAATGCTTTCCTTCAACTCGATATAGTTAATCCTATAAAACATATATTTCCAGCCTGTTAAAAGCCGGCATCATTTTCCAGCTCTCAAGCATTCCTTGTTTGCCACATAGTGCATTATCTGTGAGGCGGGAGTGGGGAGAGAGTCAAAGTGAGAGGAGGAGAGAAAGGGCATCATGCTTGCAAGTAAATGTCACATTGTGAGGGGCGGTGCAGGAAGCCAGGTATGAAATTGGATGCTGTGTTCTTTAATTTAATCCCCTGAGTAAACAGAGATGCTGCGAGATTGGATCTACAGTACAGTCAGCGTTGTCGTCAAAAACTTGTCAATATGCCGGAAGTCTCCACAACACTAAAGCAGCTCCACAGTGAAGAGAGTGACATAACACCCTCCTCCTACTCCTCCTCCTCCTCCTCTTCATTTTCTCATCTTCTACTATAGTTTTCCTTGAAGTCATTATTTTTCCAACCCTAAATTTGTTCTGTTTTTACGTTTTATGTTTCTGTTTTAATCCATTTTTTCCCTCTGTCTCTTTTTTGACTTTTCTCTCAAACTAGAGGTAATAACAATCCCAAACTTTATTCAGAATGAACTTTTAAAAAGCAGAGCTATAAACTAATCCTCAGAGATATAAAAACATAGAGAACATTGAGCTATAAAGGTTGAATAAAACCAGACATTCAAATGCCTAAAGACATAGAATATGCTCACAGTTACAATGAAAGAAACAATTTCAGACTCTTTCGTGCAGCAGCCACACTAATGAACATTTGTCTTCAACAATGAATTGAAAGCAAACATAGATTTCCATGGGGCAGAGGTCTTGTGACCTTTTTCAATCAAACTCAAACTTTTTGACCCCCTTTCACATAGTAAAACTGGTGTGGAACCACAAAAACACATTTAATTCTCAGTCTGAAGAAACCAAAGCAAATGAGTCCACACAAGGTTAAATCCTTGTCTTTTCTGTCAATGAAAATGTTTTTAAGTTTAATCTACAGAGTTAGTTTATGAAGGTTGGCTTTGAAAATCTATAATAATGGTCTAAACATATTAAACATTGACTCTTGTTATTTCAAACTGAAAGATAAGAGTTCCCTGTCACTCTTCTGTGCCAGAACAAAGCTTGAAATGTGGCGGATCTCTCTCAGAACTGGAACCCTGGTCTCAATAAGAGACCCTGTTCTACAGAAAGTACAATGAAATAAATATAATAATAAACTAACCAACATTCAATTTGAGAGACTGCCTGTACAACAGCAATTTATGACACTATCTTTTGACTCATAGTGATTTACAGTGATCAGTAGAGTTGTCGTCAAGACCACCCAACCCATATATAAAGCCCTCAACCCTAGACTCACACCGGGGATGTTCTCACAGTGAGGCGAGAGTACCAACCACTACACCACCCTGAAGCCTTGTAAGACCTCAGTATGTTGTTCAGGTGGATCTGTGTACTGATTTGGTTCTGGACCTGGATTGTGGAACAGAGAGCAGAGTCATATCACAGCCAGAACTGGAAACAAAAAGACCTCTGAAGTATGTTGAGGAACTTCCAGGAAAGGATTTCAAAGTTCGTTCCGATTTACTTTTCCCCACTTGTATCACTTTTGTGATTTTGAATACAGCAGATATTTATTAAAAAAAGATGATTTTGCCTCCAGCAATTAGAAAGCTACTTAGGGCACTTTCAGCAATTGTGCCTGGTCGTGGGATCGTGTAGGAGTGAAAAGTTTAAATATGCACTTTCATGTTCAAAGAAAACTTTTTATTCTTATTAAGCAGTGATATAGAACGTTATTAGAGTTTAACATTAATGCATTGCACTGGAAGGCGCCTCGCACATAAATCTCTGGTTAAATATCAAACGCCGTCTGCTAGTGTTGCCATTATTCCCTGCTCCGCTTTGATTTCATTTGATTATTCATGTCAGGTTAATATTAAATCTCTTTATGAGCTCTGAGAAAAGGAGGAGATGAAGGTCAGATTGTAGTTTAGTGTGACTGATGACAGCATTTGCTTTGTCTCCAGCTTCAGAAATCATCATTACAGCCTTTTTGGGTGGGATGACATTCGACTTGTGTCACAGAGGAATCGCTGTCATTACCCTGCTTTCAGAGCCTGGGCGTCAAGTGAAAGAGGCTGAATGGTGATGATTTGGAGAGTGAAATTACAGGGCTAATTGAAGCTCACTTTAATTCAGTCACGACTTGCTGACCTCTCTGTTGGGAAAGTTGAATTTTCTTCTGAAGAATAAAAGTGGGCATTTTGTTTTTTTGGGGGGGCCTTTTAAACTTAGTGAATGCAGATGCCAGGGTGGATTATATAAGTTGCTGATTTCAAGTGAGGTTTAGTTTTTTATTTTCATTCCAGCCAAGTTGTTATAACAGGTAAAAACACTCACAATAAGCCTCACGAAACAAACCCCAATTCCATTTCAGAGTCCTTTCAATGTGGAGTTTGCATGTTCTCCCAGCAAGAGATGAGTGTAACAATCAACAATGTAAATATTTTGGTCATTCTAAATGTGATAAAGCCAATAACAAAAATATATTGTCTTACATTGAAAAAGGACAAAATTATGACATTATTTGTTAAATACTTCACATAGCTCCCTGCAACACTAACTTGAATAAAACAAGTATAAAGATGGATGTGTTAATAATCTTAACGTTCATTTTCAAGATGTAGCGAGGATATTATGTGTGGTTTTTACAGTGGCAGGTGTAAATCAATGAATATTATGATGTGGGTCATGGGAATTGTGTCTGAACATGCTGCTGTAAAAATAACGCTGATGGCAGGAAGTTATGACTGGTGTTAAAACTGAAGTGCTTTTCTTGAATTATATTGAATATATGACTTTGAAGGAATTTGAGGATGGAAAATTCAGTAAATTAAGGGATTGGTGGCTAGTATTCTCACCTCATATCAATGATGTCCCTGGTTTGAATCCAGGTTTGCTTCTGTGTGGAGTTTGTCTCGAATTGACATAGAAAGTGGATTATCGCTTATTCCCATAACTACATGTCATCATCAGTTAACATTAAGCTCACAGCTAGATCATAGAATTTGCATGTTCACCCAATGTGCGCATTGATTTTTTCCAAGTAATCCACACGAAAATGTGATTTACAGGCTAAGAATTTACTTAAAGTAACTTTAAATTATTAGATGTTTATCTGAGTGTGTGTGCGATTCAAGATCACACTCTACTGTCTTATGAAACATTTTTACAGTAAGGCAAGTAAAAAGTCTGCATCAATACTGTATTATCTTTGTGTTTTTTTTCAATCATGTTTAATGGTAGAAAGTATACAAATGACAATTCTGCACACAGTATGTGATTTTGTGTCACATTTTAATGTGGAACTATAATTCTCATGTTTATTTTTTTTTGTCTTATATAATTATATTGTTGTTATAATATGGTATGTAACAAAGCACAATGTAACAAGAAATGCAATATATTTATGTCTTTGAAATATCATATATAAAACCAACAAGGCAATGATATACTTCATAATATTGAATATACTTTGACATTAAGCTTTTTTGGGGTTGCAACAATATAGTGTTCCTGTGACACATTCAAATATAATATATTTATGAACTAATGAGAAGCAGCAAGAACAGAATAAAGGACATTAACTACCAACATCTGGATATTATATAGGGAAGGTAATGCTATTTAAAGGCTGATGTCACTGGTATTGTGGACCTCCAGTTAGTCACCTCTCATATTGACTAACTCAACTCTTAGTTAAGGAATCATGAATTGCTCCAATAAAACAAATTTAGTTATGGACTTTTACCAAAACTGCTTTTCAGTGCAGATAACAGTGACGGCTGATGTTCAAGTTAATAATTGGATGGAAAGAGAAAACAACTGCTTTCACTTAAAAAGGCTAAGAACTCCACAAAACACCCCACTTTCTGCTCTGTTTGATTCTTCTTCCTTTTTATCCTCTTTCTGCTTGTTTTGTTGTTTGTGACTCTACTGAATACTTTCCTGTCCCACAGGATCAACAGAGGTGGTCTTTGGCCAAGGTGGAGCCGCTCGTATTGAGACTAATGATAGACAGGGAGGCCCAGCAGGAGGAGGCAAAGGTCTCTTTAGAGGAAGAGTCAAATAACTCAGAGCAAAGGAAGACATGATGATTGGGACTTTTTAGACTCCAGGCTACTGGGTTTGGCTTTAACTCCCTCGTGAGGATCTGAAGTGGTTTAAAAGACTGTGGGAAAAACGATTCAAGTCATTTTGGGACACTTGTGAGCGAAAGCCCCACAGTGCACTATTTTATTTTCAATGTTTGACTCTCGCAGCTCTTGTGCCCTACTTTTACGATGGAGGGCATTAAATAAGAGCATCTGCTGCCTTGATTCTATATTTCCAATTATCTTAGAGCAAGACTCAGTGGAGACCTTGCCCTTGAGTTTAAATGTTGATGTTAAACATAACATTTATGGGATTCAAATCTGCTAAACGAGGAGGTCACTACTCCAGATGAAACCAAGCAAGTATTCTTTGGTTGTTTTCATACTCTAAAATATAATTTACTACTAGGATATATTGGTTGTAATCTAAGCTAATATTTAGCTTTCTAGCAAAACCACCCCCAGTCTGTGAGTTTTTCCATAGAAAATCCACTCCCTGCTGCACAACTGGAGCAAATCAAGGTGGACAGTGTGTTTATGTAGTTCAACTTTTATCACTCACACTCAATAAACCAGACTGTTTTCTCAGATTTGAAAAGAAAGCCAATTCAGCAGACCTTGGTTGTAGAGAAGAGGTGATTGGACTCTTTCCAAAACCCATTTTCCTCCTGCTTTCCCTTCTGAATGAGAGATCTCCTTCAAGTCAACTCAGCCTGGTGTCCTTGATGTTTGACTTGTTTTTTTTATTTTATTTTTTTTTAGGTTTTCTTGTGATTGGTACAAATATCAGAGAGTGAGAACAATACACCCACTGTGCTTTTAAATGTTTCAGGTTGGGTATAAGGTTAAACTCTCACCTCCTTACAGTTGAACATCAACCTTTTTTTTGTTGTTTGTTCCACATTAAAAAAATGTGTCTGGGATCAACTTGTGTGTGTGCGTGCATGTGCGTGCGTGCGTTCTGCTTCAACAGTACATCGATGCATCATGTGTGATATTTCTGTTCAAGACTCTTTGAAGCTTTCATGAGAGAATGGTGAATGGATTTCACTTATATTGCGCTTTTCAACTCACTACATTGTTTTCAGAGTTAATGCCATTTCTGTGTAAATGAATTGTTGTCAATTAAACAGTGCCTAAAAAGTCACAAGTGCTAAATCGTTTTCCAAATACATAAATTAGATTATTGGAGATTAGTATTAGTATTCGGAAAATGAATCACATTTTCAAACATCATTCATTTATTTGCCTCATGACAGTGTATAGGAGACCGGGAAAAGAGTGTCAGGGCATAGTACACGGTACTCCGTTTTTTTTCACATCCCCCACCCCATCCCCCTTCACCCTGACTTACTTTTCATCATCACGGTTCTCGTGTCGTATTCTCACTCTCTCGATTCGTTTCGAAGTGAGAAGCACACCGATCCCGCAGCCTGAGTGGAGGATTAAAGAGATGATCACCCCTCTGTGAACGACGTCATTGCCCCCGTGCCTGCAAATGTGGTTCACTAACTCAACCACATGGCACCTTGAATGCGTGGCCAAAAGCCATAGTTCACCAGATGCTTGGGACGAGCCGTGTGATACGCTTGAAATGGAGAGAACATTGTATTAGGTGTCGCGGCCGCACCGCCCTCACTCCAGAGATCTCTTGTCAACAATAGGTGTCATATGGCTCTTGAGGGGATTGGACACCTGCTGCTATTTACAATTGCTACCCGGCTCTCTGCTGCTTTTTGACGAATAAAGGAAGGGAAAAAAAATGTTCGCTTGGAAAAATGGCCTTCAACTTATGATTATTTAATCCTTTAATTTTTCATTTTGTTCCTTCCCTCCTCATCCCAAGAGGTGCTATTAAAGAGCATAAGGTCACAATTTTTTGCTGAGAGTTGTAGTAGCATGCAGAATGAGCTGCCTCCATTGACACAGGCTGAACCCTTCACCTTCTTCTCTCATGGTGTGCTTTGGGACCATTTAAAACCAGTGCCGTTTATTAGAAAATCCCTGTGGCTCCTCAGATGAGCTAGAATACTGGCAGGTGCTCTTATAGGACAGGGAGGAGGGAGGAGATGGTTCGAAAACTTGATTTAGCTTGAATCGATGGCCCGGATGATGAAGCCTTGAGCATTTATTATTTGGTCCTCTCTGGATGGAGGAGCAATCGAAAAGGAAAATAAATTTTTATAGAGCAATCACGGGTCCTCGGGGTACTTAAATTTGCTCAGAGTAATGAGGAGGGGGTTTTCCCAATTTTCTTTGTCATACATCAATAGAAATGTAGTGATAGAGATTCTGAATATATCTGGAAAGCACATGTGTGAAGAAGAGACTTGGAAACACACACACACACTCACTCACTCACTCACTCACTCACTCACTCACTCAATGCTGGTAACAGAGACTCGACCTTCTGCACCTCTTTCATTCATTAACTCCTCCTGCTTTTGTCATCGGGGGAACATTTTTATTAAAAGCATTCAGCTGGCAGCCACGTTCTCCAACAATTGCTTGCTCTCGCCTCCGCCCACATATTAGAGAGAGCAGACAGGTTTTTCCCTCCTTCGCAATTATCTCCCAGCAGGCCTTGTGGCTGGTCTTGCAGGGGGCGCTGCGAAGGTTAGAAAGAGCAGAGGAGAGGGAGTGGCAGCCTCTCCTCGCCATTTGGGTTAAGTAAAGGGTCGAGCAAATGGTGCCTATTGCCACCTGTCACATTATGATCACACGCAGAGGGAAGGGTTGTAACCATCCGCCCATTTTCCATCTATTAGACCATCCATTTTTATATCCCAGAGGGCCCCACGTGATGGGCCAACACCCCCCTACTCCCCCACCCCATGTTGAACACTCCATATTTGCTCTGGGACCAATAAAGCATCAAATTGAAATTGCTACCTGAAAATGTCACATATCATATCTGTGGCACGTAAAAATGTTTCATTTTTATTGTCTCGTTGATATACTGCATCGTCACAGGTTTGGAGATGATATACATGTTGTGAAGAAGAAGGCGGTTTTTTTGCTGCTATCATGAACTGCAATAATTTGATAACATAAACCAATACTATCAACAATTAAAACAAGTAAAGCTGTTTTGTCACTGTCTTAAGACCTATGATAGCTTTGCAGTAATCCAGTTTAGACTTTTATTTGTCCAATATATTTTTATCTGTGGAGGTTTGGTGTTGAGGAAAACACTATTCATGCTGAGCTGTTTACACAGTACTGGAAACAAGCTTGTTCTTCCAAATCCACAGTGATATTTAGTGGTTGAATATAGAATTTTTAAATTTTTTTACTGTAAGTCTGCACAAATGAAAAAGAAAACCTTTAACTTTTTCAATTAAGCATGTAAACTTCTTACATTTCAAAGATAAGTGATAGTTATAACAAAATACAACACAAACTTTTAAAAAAGTATACATTTTCATATATCTTTTGCCCGTTGTAATCATGTTTCTTGGTAAAAACTCTCATACCATTAAATATGACATTTATTTTTCTTTTACATGGTGCCACATTTGGAAGATTGGCAAGTTAAAGGCTGATTTATTTACCAAACAGGGGCCTCAGTAGCATTTTGAGGAACCATATATAGAGATGACAATCTGACACCTGGTCTTCCTCCTAGTTGCTGTTCACACACTGCAGGCTTGCACCCGTCAGGGTGACTCCATGTGGTCAGTGTGTTGGTCACTGATGTCTCACTGATGCCTGATTTCTATTAGTAAGTCCAAATTATAGTCAATACCTGCAGAAGAATAAGCTGTTTGGCAATATCAGAGATACAAGCTCAAATTTTATGTTTGAGTTCAAATCAGACACTCTGATAAAAGCAATTTCGACAGTATTGCTTACAGCTTGCTAATTCGTGCACGCTTTTGCATGTTATTTCAGGACCTGTTGAGTCACTGGCCCCTCCCACACACACATTGTGCTTTGTTCAGCCCGTATATAAAAGGAGGTCGAGCATCACCTGCTTTTCTTTCACAGATCCAGTTGTGGTTGTAGGACACAATAAGGGTTAGAATTGTCATTTATATATTATAATCATTTATTTGAAATTTGATCTGTCTCAGAGCTCACCTCTCTCAAGGTTGAAAATGTATCTCCTGGAAACATGCCTTAGAATACCAGTAAATATTAAAATGAAAATTATTTGAAGACAAAACCTGGATCCCAGCATGCATATGGAGTAATCACTCTAAGAACTCAATATAATACAGTGAAGCATTTCACCCGAACTGCGGGTGCATGCTGGAGCATTTAAGGTGCAAGCAGATGAGAAACTTGACAGCAAACCTCCTATAATGCACTCTGGGGGCGAACCTGCTGTCAGAGCAGCTTACGTCCTGCTGCATGTAATGACGGTCCTGGCTAGCGCTGCGGCGGCTGGCAGTGAAGCAGTGGCGACTGCCCGGAGATCACAGCACACCCAAAGTGGGCTTGGTACTTCACTCAAACCGAGAGCTAGTGACAGCGTTATAAAAGCATGGCTGTGCTGAGATCATGAGAGGTTTAAAGATACAGCTGAATGCAAAGCTGGAGGAAATGCACTAACAGCAGAGAAAGTTACAGATATAACAAATGCAAACTGTGTGACACTTCGTTTTATCGTTTGGGGTAATCTGTTCAGATGCTTCAATTCGCTCGACACATCATTACACGTACAGGAGGTTTTTGGTCGATATTGGCATGAAACCCGTTGCTCTGCGGCGCGAGGAGGAGCTCAGGATGACGAGATGAAAGCAAAGTCATCTCTCATTATCATCACATCCAAATTTCTGCTCTTCCTTTCTCGGATTAGGACTAGCCCCCTCAGCGGGCATGAGCATTTCACCGGGCCTCTGTGCTGGGATTACAGGCAAGAAGATGAAAAACTGGTTTCAAAATGTATGACGAAGCAGGGGGATTATAAGGGATTGTACTCTAATGCTACTGTAATGATTCGATCGCAGGTTGATAGATAGCAGGGTGAGGGTCACATTTTCTGCATCCAGATGAAACCAACATAACTGGTTTGATGTGGTTGTAGAATACTGGTATGATCTTCAAACTGCGTGTTCATGAAATTGGTGATCACAGATTGGGCTGAGATGACGTAGATCCGGAGTCACAGCTGATGACGTACACGCAGCTCAACAAAAGCCATTTCGCTGATGTTGTAATCACTGTTTGGCAGTTTTAATCACAAGCCTTTCCTGCCAAGCTCTTAAGCTAGAATCGGGAAGCCGATTTATCTCCCATCACTAATTTTAGAGACTATTATTGTACAGTGCTTTTTTTAGTCTTTTTTTTTCTGTTAGAGTTGCCTGTGTTTTTATCCTCCATCTTAGAAAGTATCCATTGATTAGACTTCCCTGTCCTCTCAGTGATGGTACACCATTTGAAATAATGCCACAGTTCTCTCCACAAGTATACATAGGCTTTTTGTCCTGCTCATTTAGCATCCACCGCTAACTCCACAGATATAGCTTTTTCGCCATCAGAATCCTGTTTACATTTTAGAATTCCCCTTATCTGTTCTTTTTACCGTCTGTTCTTCCTTTACACAAAAAGGCACAGTGAGTACCGTCTACCTAGAAGCCTTAGAAACAGCTCAGGGAAAATCAGCATGGGTTAACTTTTGCAGCTTCGATTTTTTATTTTTTTTCTCTCAAACTTGTGCTTAGTGTGTGTAAACTTTGCTCGTAAGCACTCAGTGCTATCTGTGTTTGTGCAGAAAACATAGCTCGGTCATTGCCAAGTATTCGTTGCAAGTTGAAACTCAGGTTCTGCACAGTCACTCTCAAATCAAAGTGGACCGAAGGGAAAAAAAAGGTGGTGGCAGGGTGAAGACGTAAAAATGCATGAAATTATTTTCTCTGTTGATACAGGCTGAGGCTGCCTCAAGGGTTGGCGGTACTTTCCTCCTGAACTCGATGGTCTGGGCCACACTTCATAGGTGCAGGCGATGGGTTGCATGGTGCTAACACCCTCTGGCTTCCTGGAAATAGAAAAGGGTGACTGGTACAAACACAGAAATGTGTGAACCTTGTGAAAGAGAGATTGATACAAAGTAATGGGGACATGAGTTTAAGCTTGGGGATATATTGTTAAAAAGTTTATAATGAGTGTGAAAATAGAAGTGAATATTTCATAGAGTAGAAAGCAAATGGATTATTATGTAACGGTTTATGTGTTGTCCTTAAAGACACCATGCAACAATATGAAAGAAATGATTTATGTACAAATTATTATTTTTTTAAGTGTACTGAATATGATTGAAACTCTTACCTGCTCCATGAAATAATTGACATATCCATTATCCAATCACACTCAATATCATAG
>OMNM01002701.1:0-11379 GCA_900302745.1 Parablennius parvicornis | reverse complement strand
TTGAGGTACGTTCACGCCGGAGATAATGCCCAGAGACAGCTTGTTAACAGCTGTCACACCACAACTTGCTCTGAGTGCCTCCTCTTATCTGTGAACTTGATTCTGATAAACAACCATTGACCCCAACACATCAGATGACCAGTCCACAACCTTTCACACTAAACAGAACGAGAGAAAACAAGAGCAATACATTTCCAGTAGCAGTCCCTTTGTTCTTCATTCTGCTGCTTAATCACGTAAATATTCTCTTGTTCTGCAGTAAACCTCTGTGTGGCATCAAATCAATAAACTGGGTTTAAGATGGATTGAAGACGAGACAAAGCGCTAGAATATAAGTAGACTCACCAGTTTCGAGCTGAAACAGAATAACACAGGTGTGAGAAATACTTCAGTTGTGCCTTCAATTTAATCAGGGGATGTATTTTATCAACCCTGTTGCAGATGGAGAGACTTTGAAGCCTGAACAACTGGACAAGATTAGTTTCACAAAAGCACGAATCAGTGCCACTTAGCACTTTTATGGTAAAACAGCATAAATTGTAATTGTTTACATTTGTTAAATTATAACATCTCAGTTTCTGGAATCTGCTATTTGCTTTTGTCTATATCTTAGGGGTTCATTATGAGGAAATCCATTATTCTGTATGCCTCATACAATATAAACCCATAAGCAACATGAGTTTTAACATCTCTTTACACAACCTACACCTTGACCTGTTTAGCTACAAAGTAAGACTGTTTCTGGCCCTTTGTAGCCTTTTGGTAAATCAAATATAAATAAAATACTGTCCAAATGTTTACAACACAAGTTAATAACTTGACAGTTTTTTTTGTTGTTGTAACTATCGCCAATTTTTTTATTTGTTGTCTGTGAAATTAATGTACCCACTAAACATATCCCTGCATGGCACTACAAATTTACCAAAACTTTCATGAAATTGTTTTTCTTTCAGACCAAGACAGAAGAAGTTATGATGGTGTCCAATAAGTACAAGCAGCTATACGAGTGCAGACTTCCAGCACAGGCTGTCCACTTCCATCAGGACACTGCCTCGGACCCGGAGTCACAGGGCTACACAGGACCCGACATCCCAGACCTACTGCAGCCAATGCACAGTGCACCCTGTCTTGTGAAGGTGGATCCTGAATGACTTATCTTTTTAATGTAATTGTCTAGTGCATAGCCTTTTTAGCTAATCAACTGACTAATGTTTTATGAATTAATGCATTATACTGACAAAAGTTGTCACTTCATTATTGCAATCTAAACATGAAGACATTTATTTCACCTTATGACTTCATAATCAGAAGTTGTTTGTTTGCTTGAGCTAACTTTGTTAATTATCGTGAATATGATAGTATACCTAACTTGAGACAGACTCAGAAAGCTTGAACGTGTGAGTGGCCACATGAAAAAATGTGTAAGCTCTTATTAATGGGCTATATTGAAATGAAACATCACAAATGAAGAAAGAAAATATCAAACAAAAGCAAAGACCGATTGTCACAGACTGTCAACACAATTAACATTATTAATGATTGCAGTTTACCAAAGATATGCAGTATTACCACTTTTTGCTCCGTCCATCCACATGGGGTCGAGGTGGCAGTTCAGAGAGAAAAGAAGCCCAGACATATCTGTCCCCTGCAACGTCCTCCAGCTCTTCTGGGAGCAGCCCGAGCTGCTCCCACACCGAGCCAGAGATGTAATCTCTCCATCAAGTCCTGGGCCGACTTTGTGATGTGAAACCCATTTATAAGCACCGCCTCTATGTAGGGATCCCACAATCATGATATTATTATATAATAATCATTATATAATGATTATATATATAATATTAATAATAATCATTTAGTTGCAGTTTGAGCTCAATGAATATTGTTGTTTTGTTAGATTTCGTCCACATAAAAGTGGATGATGTGGTATTTGCCTTTCTAATTGAATGGCATGGACCTAGTGAAGGAAACCAGTTGTTGCCTACACATGAACCGTCGAAAAATGTTGGATGATTATATAATTAATTTCCAGTTCATCCAGTATGGCCACAATCCTTGTGATGCCATTTGGCTTTACTGAAAATAAGTTGGTGTCAAAATACAAAATGTTCCAGTATGAGAATTCTTATGGAGTTTATTGTATGGATTAAGAACCTAAATTATATTTTTTTTAGTTTCTTAAAAAAACAAAACAAAGTTAGTAGACATAGTTTTGATGTTTGATCTGTTGTGTATTCACTGTGGTGAAAAAATGAAAGACATTTAAAAAAAATAGCGACAATGTCGGTGTTTTCATTCATCTTTTGCAGTGAAGACAGAAGTGATGAACATAGTACCGGGTGCTGGAATTGAATTAGTGACCTCTTGATGGATTGCTTGGTGACCTGAGGACAGCTGACTTGTTCAGATGTTTGTGTTTGGTGGCTGTCTCATCTGAGGCCTTTACTACAAAATGGGTTTGACATACACAGGATATTTTGCTGTTATCTGGATTGACACACCCAGACATTTGTGGTACTACGAAGCTGGTTATCAACTTGCTCCACACAGTGACTTGCGACACAGTTTGAACCAGCAAAGAAAATCAAGTTATACAAGTGCAATATTACAGTTTAAAATGAAGTTTGCATTTTATTGGTGAGGAGTTGATGATGAAAAAATCCTTTTAAAAAAATGTTTTATTGCAAAAATCTGTGAGCTAACCCAAAACTGCAGATAAAAGTGGTCATGGTGTTCCTATGAGGATTAGTTGGACCCTGAATGAAGGAGTGTTGTTAAAGTTTGTCTGTATTTCCTGCAGACGAAAGACTGGTGGACGTACGAGTTCTGTCACGGTCAGCATATCAGACAGTATCATCTCGAAGGTGAGAGCTTTCCTCTGCTTTTTATTAGCATTCATCCTCAATATTGTCATTTGGTTTATGCTCATATTTGTCTTTATATGTTGTGTATATTTGTCAATTGTAAGCAAATTGCACCACTTAAGGCACCTGCAATGCCGTTGTACAACCTCAGTGACAATAAGACAACTTCTCTTCTCTTATTCTGAGCCGTGTTTTATATGAGTACTACCTGAGACAGACATTTTTCTTCTTTTCCTTAGACAGAGAAATCAAAGGGGACGTTCTCTGCCTCGGCTATTATGAGTCCGACTTTGATTGGAGCAATGAAACTGCAAAGGTAACGTTGACTGCATGTCTTGGCTGCATTTGTTGTCAGGATTTCTGCAAGGCTGGAACAATTTGAGCTGAAACTGCTCGCAGTTAAAAAAAAAAAAAAATCAAGTTCACATTGGATGCTTTTGGTAATAAATCACAATCGGTTTCAATACTAATGGTAACAAGCTGTTCCTGCCGACAGCCTCGTCAGACATACTTGGGTTGAATGCAGAGATTTGAGATTTGATTCTGTCAAAGCAAACAGGAGCTCGCTGGCATGCCAGCTGGTTACACGCTGTCAAACCCAATGATTGGACCCAGTTATGGCTCAATGCAAGAGAAATGTGCAAGTTGTCAGTCTGAACAAATGCAGTCGGATAGGGCAGCCCAGCAGTGAGTCCTGTCTGTGTGTTGAGAAAGGAGGTGGCAGTTAGCTGTGCTGGTTCCTTTTGCTGCTTTACATCAACAGCCAGTAATTGATCTTCAGGAATATTGCAGTGATGCAGATTACGACTGAAATTGCTTCACAAAATTCTTTTCTGTTTAAATCCAAGGCCTCCAAGCAGCACAGGCTGAAGAGATACCACAGCCAGACTTACGTGAACGGCTCTAAGTGTGACCTAAATGGAAATCGCAGAGAGACTGAAGTCCGGGTAAGATGTTTAAAATTATGGACATTTGCATCCCATGCCACCAGTCTGCTTTTAATTTTATCCACTGTAGATGTAAGCATTTTCTTTTACACAGTAGTTGTTATTATTTATTGTTGTTTACTTTAATTGTGACTATATGTTATCCTGTATACATTCCCTGCTGCATCATAATTTGAATGTTTCTAAAGATATTAAATTGATGCTTATTTATTAATATTGTGAAATGAGAAAAACTTCAGCAATTTTACAACTTGTGCGGTATCAAAAACCAATAAACTCACTAAATCTTGCCAACAATTTGACTCTTTATTGGCTGCGGGTTCACATGTTCTTCTTAAAAACAAAACAAAAAACTCCATAGTTTTTCATAGTATGATGTTTTCATTAGTCAGCATATCATACCCGTGTTTCTGTATTGCGGATGCATGAGGATCTTTTTCCTCCGTTACTTCCAGTTCATTTGTGAAGAAGGCTCGGGGGACTACATCGCTCGAGTCGATGAGCCTCAGTCGTGCCGTTATGTCTTGACAATTCACACCGGTCGCACCTGCCAGCACCCGTTCCTGCGGCCGCCATCCACGGCCAAACCCCAGGGTATCGTCTGCCAGCCGGCACTCAGCGCCCAACAGTACATGGATTACGTCAAAGCTCAAGTCTGTGAGTCTGCAAAAATATTGAAGGATTCAGTAACTCGGCACAAATTATTCTGCCTCCTGACTTTCAAGTTTTTTTTTCTTTTTTTTTGCAGCAGGTTATAATTTGGGGAAAAATTCTTAAGTTTTTACGCTAAAACAAAATCTATTACATGGTTTTGACAAGTATTTAAGCGTTTGTCAATCTGAAAAACCAGAGGGGGACTAAAATGTTTACTAATCTTGATTCATGTGCTTGATTTTTCAAGCGTGTGGATAATCTTTCTTTTTTTTTCTCCTCAAAATTGAATTGTTTTTTCTAATCTGTCCCCAGCTGACACAAAACGCAAAGTAGAGCAGATCTCAGAGGAGCTGAGGAGCCTGGATGAAATGTTAGCTGTTAATGAAGGAGCAGCTGGAGCAGTCGAGGTTACAGCGAAGGGAATTTCCTCTGCACTCGGCCAAGAAGAGTCATCCAAAAAAGGTTTTTTTTTTTTCTTTTGTTTTTTTTTAACACCTACAACACAAATGTCTCAAAAAACAATGTCTGCAGCGTCTCCGTGGTAGCTGTGAGTGTGTGCACTCATTTTCCAAATCTGTTCTGGACATCTAATGTACTTCTATTTTTTAACAGGTGCTGCTGACGTCCTCGAGGATGCAGAGCCGGACGAGGAGGGTGAAGATTCCGATTTCTGGGAAGGAGTAGCAAAGCCTGAAAACTCAAAAACAACCGATTCTCAACAGGAGGAAAAGGTAAACTGATACATCTGATGGCAGTGAGTGAAATCACGTAACAGAAACAAGATATTCAAGGTGTCCTATTATAAATATGAGAGCAGGTATTTGGAAGACTGTAAAATTATATTTTTCTGGATTGAAAGGTTGTAAAGTGTGATCTGTCTGCGAGTTAATAAAACACTCCACTGAATCCTGAAGTATTGAGTTTTCTGTAACTTCAATATATTATTCAGCAACATGACATTGATTTCTGTGTTATCATTAGTATAAATAACATTCTAACTTTGTTAGTTTGCACATGTTGATTTGTAAGTTATTGCTCTTCAAAATGATCATGATGGTTTGAATTAAACGAACCTGTTAGAATCAACTGGACCACTAGATGGTGCTGCGTGACACTTCTTCATTTCAGAGATCAGATCTGGTTTTCCTCCTTTGACAGGCTGTGAATGGAGACTATAAATCATATGCCGACAATGAAGTCCTGGATGACGGTGAAGAGGGTAAGGCAGTCGGTATTTTGGTCACCGTTTAGCACACGGTTATAAAATGATAATAGAACAATGGAGTTTATTTCTTTATAGACATGCTTTCGCTCAAACAAGCTGAACAATAAATTAATGAATTCCTTCGATCGATAAATCGACCATCTTTGTTATATTTTCTCTCAGCAGAAAAATTCAACTTCAAAATTATCACTGACCCAGCAGACCTGATGAAGTTTGTTCAACACCTAAAGGAAAGCAATAGAAAAGTCAGTACCTATTGAAAATATTCCAAGACTTCATATACCTGGTGAAATTTTGGTGTGTTTTTTTTTTTTTTCAGTGAATTGGCTTTTCAAAATCAAATGTATTTCTTTTTCAGAAAGCACAAAACCAAGCTACAAGCAGAGGAGACAAATCCACCAGCAACATGTTAACAGAGAAGCTCGGTGAGGATGAGAAGGATGAAGACGATCAGCTGCTGCAGGACTTTGACGATGAGATGGCCGACATCTCGGTGCCTCCTGATAAGATTGAAGAGATCAAGGAAGAGATGCAGAAGGAGTTTGACAACATCATAAATGAGGTTTTAGAGCTGAGACAACATAGAAACTAAATATCTTCAAATGTTTCAGGATGAAAATGCCAAGATGAGGCGCTGCGATGAATTGTTTTGAAATGACCCGCTTCTCTTTGTCAGGCTCAGCAAGAGCTGGAGACGGAGGGTCTGAAAGGGGAGTTTGATCGCACCCAAGCAACACAGACACTGGAAACAACACTAGACAAGCTACTGGATCATCTGGAGGATAAAGATGTCCAGGACCCAGAGCAGCAAACCTCAGGTCTCCAGCAAGCCAGCGACCCAACCAGGGGCAGCCCCAGCCTGGCCCCGAAACAGCCAGGTAGCACCTCCACTGTCCTGTGCACCTCCAGAGTCTGTGTCCCTCTCAGTCATCCTCATATTTCATCCATGTTTATAAATGGACGTTTGTTGTGACGCACCTTCCATCTCAAGAGTGACACGCATGTGGACACTTATTTCAAAATGTGTACAGAATTTGTATCATAAGATGAAATTAGGTTGGTCAGTTGTTGGCTGGAGTTACTGTGGGTGACTGACTTGTTTATCAATCTGAACCAAAAAGAGAATTCCAAAGATGCACAGATGTGATGTTTTGTAAACCAATGCGTTGTGGCTCGTACCGTCTCCGTCCTGTGACCCTGCTGTTGGGTTTCTGAGGTGAACTGTGTTGTTTGTCCCTCTTTTGTCTCGTCACCCCAGACCAAGCAGCCGACGACCATGTTAAGATCAAAATTACTAAGTATAAGACGGGCAGCAGCCCTGATGGGGAGATCAAAGTTCAGGAGATGGGAGAAGGAGACCCGCAGTGGCAGCACATAAAGGACGTGGTTAAAGAACAGCTAGAAAAGGCAGGACTGAAGGCCGAAGGTAGGAAGGGGGGGTGCCCCAAACACTCACGGCCTTTTTTCTCTCTTCCATCTGTTCTTGAGCATACACTGCTGTGTTTCTCTTCTCATCTCATCTGACTGATCCTTTTAAGCTCAACTGAATCAAAGTGAAAAAAAACATTTTTGATGACAGGGCAAATTGGCTGAAACTCGTCTTTGAGGCAAATTAAAATGTGTGTCAACCATGTGTGTATTTTTTTTTTTTCCATCTACACTCCATGTGTGAGTTCACGCCATTCTTCACAAGTATTGTTTACTGAACACAATTTTCTCACTCTTATGAAGACACTGTCTTGCAGATGTGTTTGATTTTTTTTTTTCTTTTCTTTTTTTTTTTCTCTCCAGGCAAAATTGAGGTGAAGATCTTAACACGGAAGAATGCAGAGGAGGCAGGTGATCAGTGGCTAACTGAAGAGGATACAAAGTCCTTCAGGGAGCTGCTTATAAACCTCCTGGTAATTTCAATGCTTCTAGGTGTTTGTGAAGTTTGTGGGAGTTTATCAAGTGCGAGTCGCACACAGTGTTTGATATCATCTTCAGGTTGTCACATTTGTTCAGTTAATAATTATGTAACAAGCAGTTTGGACAGCAGGTTGAAAAAGGGACTTCTGCAGGTTCATATTAACATTTGTATGCTGGGCGGTGACACAGTATTTGCCCCTCCCCCCCAATAAAAAAAAACAACTGCCATATGGTTTGCCACACTGATGCAAATTACTTCTTGTTGATAGCTGCTTCACTTTCCTGAGTAGGTTCAAGTGTCCCTCTGTGTTTTCTTTGATTAGCGTTCTACAACACATCAGCAAGTGTATTTGATCTTCAGGTGTCTTTTTTTTTTTTTTTCCTTCTCTTTTTATCGCACCTCAGACTGGAGGCACTGAAGAGGTTTACAAAGAGCAAAAGAGGCAGCAGGAGTTGGAGAACAACTACAGATTTGTGTGGGGAGAGTCGCAGGAAGAGTCCCAGTCATCCAGCACCTCCGACTCAGACGACGTGGACGTATGAGTTCATTCGTCCGCCGCTGTGCGACGGTGAACTGGCGAGGAGACCAGCAGGACGGGGATACTCTGAAGCGCCGTCACCATTCGACCCACATGATTCAATTACTGCCATTAAACCCGGCAGATGTGTCAACTAAGCTGTTTGCACATTCAGAATGTGTCCTTGTGTTTTGAATAGGCAATACCGGTGGCGGTTTAATTGCGTGCCACTTTTATGTTGCCCGACAACATTGCAACTCGTCGGCTGTCCTTACGCAGTTGAAGGAATTTATGCATTTTCCCCCTTCTTGACGGGACTGAGTTTTGATAGATGGCTGGAAGAGCCGATCCACAACGTGTAGGTTTTCAATTTTACTGAATGTTTCTGTTTAGCTCTGAAGTTGTCGGCACACACTGTTTGTTCAGAATTAAATTATTTCTCAGATTTGTCTTTTACGTTGCCAGTCACAAGTCTTTGACCTCTGAGTGAGTCTGCACAGGTGGTTCTGTTTATTGTTAAAAGAAAAAGTATGACTCTTTCTGAAGAAAAAAAACATGAGATAATAACTCAACGCTTGCAATTCTGCCTCATGTTTAAATCCTTTCAACACATTTGACTTTGGTGGAGGCATCTTAATGACACGTCGTAGCATTGTTTTTTTTTTTTAAAGCAAGGTTTGGTCAAATTTGTAGAAAAGAAACATTGATTCCTCAAAATGTTGAGCTTATTTTGGACTGTTGCGTCCTGAGAAGGAATTTCAAGAGAAAACCCCTTTCAGAAGTAGAGCGTAATAAACTGTTAAAAGTCTTAATTTTAATGAGCGCTTACCTATGTTTTATTCGCCTTCATTTAGCAAAGGAAACCAAGAAAAGCTACAATGTCAGTCAGATTCATTGTACCAAAATAATGCCAACGTGTACTTTAAGGGCTGATTTGTATAGTTTGTGAATATTTATGGCAGCCAGGATCTCAACCTGTATATACTTACTGTCAATATGTTTTTGAAAGAGTTGTTGCACATTAGCACAGATTAAATCGGGATTGACTTACATGAGTAAATGTGTTTGTAGTTTCTAAGTACACTGTATGTGTGTTGAACTGGGTGACATACGATATATGGTTTTCATATACCCATAATAGAGGCTTTATCCCTGAACAGTAGCGCAAAGCTGCGTACACTGAGTTCTATAAATAAAAAAAACAGAACAGGGTTTCTTTTTCATGAGTGCGACCACAGTGGATTAAAAGTAGTGTGTACACGTTTCCTGATTGTAAATAGCCTGAGAATGACTGTTGGTACTGGGCAAACATAAAAAGGCGCACCTTCATAGAGTAAATGTTTTTTCTTTTAATGTCCGTTGTCCTTACTGCTTTGGTGCAATAGTACTTTCCAAGTTTAAAACTCATGAAGTTACTGGTTCGGTAAAAGATATTTCAAATAGAAATGAAGCTGTGTGGCACCTTTTCATACAAACAAGTAACGCAAAGTCACAGAATGAAATGCAGATATACAAACAACCAAAACAAACCCCCAAGCATAAGTAAATTTCAGAATCATATTTAATTTAAAAATTCAAAACATTGTCTTACTTTATGGAACAATGTATGCGCACAGCAAAAGTACATAAGTTGATGGTACAACAAAACTTGCTGTATGTAGATCTGCACGTATTTATACTTTAAGCACATCTCACTGTAGATATTCATGTCAGTAATTTATCTGTCTTGTAGCTTAAGTAACATGTCTCTGAGCAAGATTTTTTACTTTTGATACTGAATGTGACTTATGTTTTCAAGATATTCAGGTTAAATTGTTTTAGGCAACTGTCATGCTGTTTGCCTTTTATACGGTCTGTGGCCAGGAGAACCAAAAAAACAAAAGCAGTTGAAAAAAATGAAGTCAACCGGTTTAGAAAGCAAACGGATGCCGTGGCGTGAGAAGTGATTATCTTACCCAGTCTCTCTGCCTGCATGTCCTTGTGCAAGGCGCAGAATCCCAAGTGCATGTGTGACTGCTGAAATCCATTAACCATTCATGCACTCATGGGGACAAATGCTATACTGTATCACTTCATCACCACACATCCAGATACCCTGCTGAGGTTCAGGACTTCATCTCCAGATATGATCTCTCTGAAACAGCCGTGCGCTGAGGTACACAACTGAAGACGATGGACACATCTGAAGCAGTATCCTCTCACTATCTCGTTCGGCCCTTTGAAATTGTAACAATTTTGTGAGGGCCGTTCGAGGAATTGACAAGCTGCCATGTTGTGGATCACCTGCAAAGATCTGAAATACACTTGGGGAAAACCTGCAAAGAAATCCTCAGGCAGGAACTGGACACCAGGCTCAGATAAGCCTTTGATCTTTTGGATTATCATTAAAACTGACTGGACCGTCTAATGAGATCTTCACCCTGTTACCGATCGGCCACATAGTTGTGAGTTTGAGTCAGCAGCCAGTGGAAGAAGGTGTGGCACACATTATCAGGGAGTATAATGTCTAATTCATTCACTGTACCATACCTGTCAGACTGAATTCAAAAGAAGGGAGTGTCTTTTACAAACTATGGAGGCTAACCTGCATAACCGCATATTTGCCAACAGATGCAATTATGTATTTTCTAAATTTTTCATTTTATTTTATTACTTGTTTTCTTTTTATTTGATGAATGTGTTGGTTTCATGTGATATTCATATCATTAGGTTTTTTATTTGAACATATTCCATAATAATAACAACTCGATTATAAAAACAAAAATTCATAGCAGACAAAATCCAACATGACCTCTTTCCCACTTTGATCATAAAGCCTGTTTCGATAGTCTAGAGTTGGTTCACTTCTAGTTCATAAATTGTTCAAACACCTCATACAATGTGTACAAGATGTACTCTGATATACTGTGTTTCCATACATATTTATGCTAAACATGTATATTCAAAGCATTGTATAGAAGGCTTTTTTGGTATTTTTTATTCATTCCTTTCAGGCATGTGACATTCAAACAGTTTGTGCATTCACATACTAGCATTCACATTCCAGCTTATGAAATGATAGTTATACAAAATATATACAGTAATCCTATATCTAAGTATACCCACACATTTTTTTAAACATACATACAGTACATACACACACCCCGTATATCTGATTAACATGCCTGTAGAGGGGTAGGAAGAAGTAAACATATCAATACCCCTTCTCCAATATTTGATAACTATCTTCCTCTATTAAGATTAGTTAGTATCAATATGTACATATA
>OMNM01002698.1:35190-47366 GCA_900302745.1 Parablennius parvicornis | reverse complement strand
GATTATTAAACTACAATAACAACTCCTTGTTTGGTATTAGGGTAAGCACTTTGTTTGTTTATACACGTTACTTGAACCTAGATTTGTTCATCAATGCAAAAAACTGAAACATTCCAAAACGTGAACGCACTTTTTTCTTCCCACCGTATCTCAGGCCCCGTTCACACAACAATGTTTTCAAGTGGAGATGAAAAATATTTTTTGCTCTCCGAGTGTCCGTTTACATGACAGATGTGCTTGGAGCCAGTGGAATCATAACTTTTTTTTCTTTTCTTAAAGCCCATAAAGGGGAAGGTTTTGAAAAATGCTTCAACTTTGATATTTGCTTTAGACAGTGTTTGCTGTCCTTGTTTAACACAACATCAATGGGTGAAAGTGCCCATTAAATAACAGAATCTCAACAAGTCGATCCTCGTGACAATAATGCCAATAGTTGCTCTCACTTGACTGACTTGGGTTCAGAACGTGTCGACGATCAAGCAAGTGATCGTGGATGGAAATGGACGATGCCCTGAGGGGAAATCCAAGCTGAGAGCGCAAATGGAGCTTTCGCTGGTCTTGTTCAAGGACACCTCCTCATGACAAATCAATACTAATAGCAGAATTATTGAAGTTTGTCTTTTTTTACTGGAAACCAAACTGGAAAACCTTTCTGGTACCGAGGCTTGGTCTGGCTGAGGTTTGGTGCTTGATTCATTAAGCAATTTTGTTTTTTTTTTCACCTCAGACAAACTATCAGATGATTAAAAGGAACGATTCCCTATTGATTTCCTGTTGGAGGCACTCTGAGACATGTTTTGTTTATTGCTATTCTGCAAATCAGCGGAGCACAGCGGGTAGAGAGAGCAATTACAAATGCAAATTCCCAATAAGTGCCTGGAAGGTATGTTGAAAGGTCCTCCGAAGGATATAATTACAGCCTGACTTGATTACATATAAGAAGGAGATGAGGAGGAAATATTGCTGAATTATTCAAGCAAACAAAAAAAAAAAAAAACACCCTGCGAGCAAGCAAGACGCAGGAATTAGCATCACTCTGACGGCATTCTTCATCTGGCTTTAACCGGGAGATTGACATCGCAGGGGATCAAATGCATTTTGTTGGCTTGCCTGAAGTAATGCAAGCGATTCCTCGGAAAACATTTAGGATTCCTCATCAAAATCCTATTTCCTCTCCATAAGAATGATCTTTTTAATTCCACTTAATGAAGTCGAGAATGGAGATTTTGTGAGGCCTGCAAGCCACATTATACATTTTTTATGAGCAGCTCCTCTACCATTATCTGTGATTAATGTGGAGTGGAGTCGTTGATTAAACTGCACTCCAACTGGTCAGATGTCGCCATCAACCTCTTCACCGATCTCTCCAGCAGCTGAATGATGTGAGATGGAGACTGGAGAGTGGCTGGCTGACACTCGAGTGGTATCGCAAACATAGTCGTCAAACAACTTCCATCCATTTCGGTCTCCCATTATAGGGGAACTTTGGGGAATCGACGATCCTACATTCAGAACCATGTCACGCAATGATTGGCCTGCTGTGTGAAGTGAAGGACAAGTGAGGCGGTCTGACGCAATTACAAGCTCCTTTTTTAAGATTTGTAACTCATGCCTTAAGAGATGGCAAACTGGTGCCTCATTATGTGGAGTTTGAAAACTCTTCTTTTCTCCAGGTTCCCTCAAGTGCTCCGACAGTCAACAGACATGCTTTTGAGGTCAGCTGAAGACTTTTACATTGGCTTAAGGTGTGGCTTTGCACGATGTCCGCCTCTCTGCATTCGCCTTGTGATGGATTGGCAACCGGTTGAGGGTGAAACCTCCCTTTGCCCAATGACAGCTGCGATAGATTACACCGAGTTGAGATCCCGGTCTGGATAAAGCAGGAATAACAGATGGATTGTCAAAGTGAAGAATGATGAATAGTGTTCTACTATTACACCATCTTGTCTGTTCAAACAGTTTTTTGACTCCAGATTATTCTGTACATACTTTTACACTAATAGGAGACACTTGTTAGAGATGTAAGTGCACAAAATGCTGATAGCCGTGCGACTCTGGTTGAGCCGGTTTATTACACCAAAATATAACTCATATGGATGTGTGATATGATCTCATACTTGTGAAAACACGTGAAATTAGTCTGATGTACTGTAGCTGGTTGAAAATTGAAGTAAATTGGTTTGGATGGATGCAGTAGTCACGTCATGTTTCGTGAACATTACCAATCACTTTTTTGGCCCTGAACCTCATCAAAAAGCAGAGTTAAAGCTAAATTAAATATATAACCATGGTTAGTTTTATGTGTTGTTTTGAGATTCTGATTCTTTCTCTTGTTTGAGACTCTAATTTCTTTTCCTCTCCCTGGTGTATTTCACCTCTGTGTGATTGTCTTCACCTGGTGATGTTATATTGAGCATCTTCTGTGTTTTGGTTGTCAGTTCCTCTGTGGTTTGGTGTCTATAGCACTTTATTGACTCAGGCCCCATTTGTATGACGTTCAAGGGAAATCAAATCTTTTTTTCAATTTCATCTCAGAGATTCACGTTTACACAGCAATATTCTGAAAACAATATCCATCGACATGGCAAGGGCAGAAACACTGAAAAGGATGTAAACTTTGGTAGGTAATAAGGCTGCATATCATTGATTTACCTTGTCAATGATGTTAGGACCGTTTTGTTTCATTCCATCTATTATTTAAACTGATAATCACTAATGGCTACATGCGGCTGAATTGTTTGCATACCAATGCGTTTGCCTGATAACTATGAAAGATTGAAGACTGTGGGATCAGAAATGCAACTCTGCTTGAAATGGCAGAAAGATAAAATAACACCATTTGTTTTCTAATAATATGAAATAATTTCTTTGAAATTTCTGATCTTTAGTTTGATAACAGATCTAAAAATATGCATCTCTGACATCAGGTGAAGATTTGTGATGCATTCATGTGTTTAAACCCCCTCTGATCGCAGCTCCTATCCTCCCCTTGATGCTCATTTCTGTTCTACAAAGTCACCAATATTGACAGATGGATCAAAGCCCTGCCGTAAAGAGCTGTGTGCACAGGGGATATAGGGAATAAGAACTAAATTAAAAATTCAACAACCTTTTTGAATTCTACTGGCTGAGAATAACGTAGCTGCCTTTAATATCTGGCCCTCATATGAGCCTGACAAAGAGAGATGTCCGTCGTGATCACCAAAGTAGGAAAAAAATTATCACTGTGACCCATTTGGAGTTGGCTGGCTATCTGCGTGTAGCTGGAGAGTTTAAAAAAAAAAAAAAAACAGCATGACCTTTGGTGTAGCGGTAGGAATGCAGATAATGATGCTCAGCAGGGAGCTGGGAGTGTAAATTAGGGCTGCTTTTCAGTTTGTTATGGAGCATAATCAAAACTCTGCTCTGGAACCTCTGGATGGAAATTAGCTGGAACGAGGCAGTGAACTGTGAAGGGCTGGGGCATTATGAGGACAGGTGCTCGCTCGCACAGATAAACTAACTCGCTGATACACTTCCAATGTGCACAGAGACACTTGCTCGCCCAGAGACGCACACGTGCACTTGACCTATGTTGTTCGTCTGATTCGCTCAACCAAATTAACTATCCTTTCCTCTGAGGAAAAGCACATGAAGTGTGGAGGGCAGAGCATCCTGTGTGCATCAACCCAATAACTCCCTACGCACTGCAAAACACTGGATTACCATCACCTCTAATCAGCTGTAATGACTTCAAAGTCATATTTTACAAACTGTACGTGTAATGAATCATAATGGCTCAGTATTAGGGACACAAATTGGTTCATGTGTTATAGTTTTATAGTGTTGAGGTTTAAATTGTTGATTCAATACTGTAAATATTCTAACTCGTTCATCCAAAGTCCTTAGTGCTGTTCCACCTCGCACATCATTGGAACAGGTCCTTAATTCTCAATCTGTAGAAATCATGTTAAAACAGTAAAACTATTATGTGTGATTTTAAAAAAAAGTGCCATAAAAACACAAAGGCAAGAAATAAACTTATTGTTTATATGAGTTAATGTGAAATATTTTTTAACACCACTGTGTTGCTGAATGACAACCATTTTTAATTCAATGTGAAATTTGTCTCCTGCAATTTGACCAGTCGGTTCAGACAGACCCTGTGACTCTGGTGTGGACGGTCACAATGCCATGAATATGAAGAAGGACATGGCTTGAAAAGAGCAATCATGCTCAGCAGACTTGAAAAGGGATAAATAAAGCTTAAAAGTAAGACAGACAGGATGATAAACCGACACAGATTTGAGCAACACACACAAGCACACACACACACACACACACACAAAACACTTCGTTCTTATCAGCTGCCCATCATGAGCCTGCCTTCCCCCCTTGATCTGGTGTAGCCTTGCCAAGGATCAAATGTGCTTACAAGCTTCCCTCGTTTCAGCATCCATCATGTCTGTATATGTCTCAGCATCAAACACCAGCACACCAACTCAACCTCACTCCCTGCACCTCCCTGAGCTTGTATTTTCTTTCTTTCTACATTTTATGCACATTTTCAACATCTCAAATTGCCAAACGCCAACCTGTCTTGAATCTTTTGTGCTCCCGCGGTTTCCGTCTGAACCTGCTATATTTTCATCCAGCATGACTGTTGGTTGAGGCTCAAACCGTTTTTGCTCTGGGGTTACCGCGGCCCATCTGCGCCGCTTCATCATCTGCTCGGAGAGCTGGTTCAAATTCAGCTGCTTAAAGACTCTGCTTAAAGATAGCAGAGGGTCCAATCGCCTGCCCTGCTGCGTTACTCGATTAAGAATGTGAGATGTTGCGTCACTAACGGGTTCCTTAAAGTGCTTCATTCCAAATAACAAACCAAAAAAGTATGAAGGTGTGACGACAACCCCCCCCACCACCACCACCAAGGGAAAAGGGTCTCGGACAATCCATTTGTGAAAGGTCTCTTAAACTAATAAGTAATATTGGACAAACTCTTCTGGTTTAAATGTCTCATTACCATGCAGTATTGGATCACATTCCCAAAATCAATATTGATATTGGTGCATCCCGAATTTTTTGCCTTTTAAAAAAAGAAAAAAGAAAAAGAAAGGGACATCGCACAAGGTGGAGAATGCAAAGAGGCTAAATTCAATTCTAAAGCCGCTTGTGGCAACAGAAGAGGATATGCTAACAAAATGCTAATGGAATCAAAATAGGGCCTGTAAACTTGCCAAGAAATACAGCGTAATAAATACTACTTAAAATGATCACATTCTGTTTGAACAACCATTTAATCTGTTGGTGTTTACTCTTTTTTTTTATTTATTTGTTTCAGTCGTGTATGGTAGATTTATTCACTTGACAGATGCGCATTTTGAAAGTGGCCTACAAATGAGATACAATCCCAGCTAGAGTCGATCAAGAGATAATAAATTAGTGCTAGGCTCACTGCAATATAACACGTGCAAATTAGTTTTAGTAGTGCTGGAAGAAGCAGATTTCCAAGTAGGTTGAAGAAAGAGAGAGTCCGTGGTGACCGTCTTGAGTTCTGCGTTTTGGAGTGGTATTGCGTAACTGGACTCCACTGCGGCTGGAGGCTGGGAGGATGCCAGTTATTGATCATTTGAAAGCAGGAGGAGGAAGGTGTCTGATTGGCTTGTGGAATCGCACATTTGGTTTGGCCAAATTTTACCCTCTTCTATGAATGTGTTGTACTGTAGGTCAGTATGTTGGAAGTGAAAAACTTAAACACTTTTATTTGAAATGCCTTTTTTTAAAACAATCAGGTGGCAGAAATGCTACTACTGCTCATGCACACCACCACCGTAGTAACATAGAAAGTGTTTATTGGAACACTTCGAGTACAATTCACACTCTTGATTTTGATGTGTACTTTCATAAAAAGTAACCGAGATGCTCTCTGGAGCTTTGGATGATGCTAATGCTTACCGAGCTGTTTCATTAACTCACACATGAGCAGAGGAGCAGCTTTCGAAGTACACCCTCTCTGCACTTGGCTGAGTTTTTGTCATTGGCCCACAGAACTGTTTGTCCTTAGGTGCAGCGCCTCAAGAAATAAAACAAATTCCATCCATCCATCCATCCATCCATCTCAGCGGCACCACAATGCTCATTTATGTAATTATTGTGCAACTAACTGGAAAATTTAATTAAAAGCATTTTTGGAATCCAACTTTTTCAGAATGTTACAGCGCAAACGTGAAACATTTCTGAAATGTTGCTTAAAGGGGGCCACAGTCCTCCAGACAATAAATAACACAAGCCTATATCCAAGTTTTATCCCAGAAGCTCTTTCTACACATGCAAACTCATCATTCACTGTACTTCTACCATATTAATTCTGAAGGAAGAAGAATACTGCTTGCAAAGCATAGCCACACCACCTAATGAGATGTATTTTTCTTCCGATATGAAGACGGTTTATTTATCTTCCATGGTAGAAATGTCCTTAATCCATTAATTACAGGTGGCCATGAAGTCTATTCATTATGCGACACATTCATTAGTATCTACACTGAACTCCCTCCAGTTTTTAAACAACAACAGATCTTTTTTTTTTTTTCTTTCTTTCATTTCATGAGAAAAGCGACTTGAGGACACAATGACAGAGTCATCCCACTGACATGAACAATACACCGCACGTGCTGTCAAACACATTGTAAAGCACCAGGCAGGCAAAGAGGCGGGTTTATCCACGTGTCAGTGTTTCACACTGTCATGCACACACTCACACACCACCGGAGTTCAGTGTCAGGTGCTATGAAGGGGGAGCAGATCTGGAAGACAGGGGCACTGGTGGAGAGAAATTACTTCTTGGCTTGAGGTGAGCTGGGATTTGGAACTTTACGGTCACTGTACATGTCTGAGTCACTCGGATGCACTCGCTTACACCTGAAGTTGTACTTTACTCTCATGTTACTTCCCGGAAAGTCAAACTTTCATTTATGTCAATCAGTTGTGAAATTAGGTTCTCTTTTTATTCTTATAGGGATACAGTGCTACCAATACAAGCTGGTATTGAATAATCGTAAAAGTTATCGATGTTAGCTGTGTTAGCAGCAACAGAAATGAAGCCGACTGCAAGTAGGTACGTGATGGGCATGAGCCGAATCAGTCAATCAATTGTATATTAGCAACTGAAGGGATGAATGCTTGTTGAGTTTTTCATTTTATTAACTTATTTTATTTCACCTTTATTTGACCAGGTAAAGGCTCCCGTCTGGGTCATCAAAGCCTTCACGACTGATCAAGACAAATTTAAATAATCGTTTTTTGCAGACTGTACGAGCGGAATCTACGCCAATTCTCGCTTCAACATGATTACGCAAGAATAAAACATCATAAGCATGCTCCATTCATTTAGGAAAAATATAAGCACTAAACATGGACGGAGCGCTCGCCCTTACCGTATTCCTATGTTTGGAGAAAAATCCTCAAAAAAGGAAGAGGAGAGCATGGACACAGTCATGGCTCATCAAGCGAGGCGAACTGGGGATGACAATTATCAGTATCAATCTGCCTTGACTTGATGTGCAGGGGAGCCAAATAGGTGTAAGGATCCGAGTTTGACACATAAAATAGATTCATGGAGCAACACTGAACCATGAAATAATTAAATTGTGAAATAATTATATGGGGTTTTTTTCCCCATAAAACTAATTGGTTTTTTTAATGAATTGATGACACATTTATGTATTTGATTCTAATTTTAATGAATCAATGACACATTCATGTAAATATTTTATGGTGTATTTTTGCAATTAATATGTGCATGTTTAGTCCTCCATACAAGTAAGTGCAAAATTCTCAAAATCACAGTAAATCACCTTATTCATCAAACAGTATGTCAAACGTGGTAGCAACGGATCACAAGTCAGTCTGACCAGTGTGAAATTTGTTGGAAAATCACAAAATGTCAAAAAGTATACCTTAAAGTTCACATAATCCATCAGTCGACTAGGTCCATCAGAAGTACCCCATCACGACCTTCTGTGGGGTGATAATATTACTGTAAACAATCCCTGAACAGATGGTCGTGTCAGGAATAAATTGCTCAAAATTCAACCTTAAGATCCATCTACAAATGATTTTACATCTCCTGAATATTCAATCAAGAACACGCATGTAAATTCAGGAAGAAAGGGACACTCCACAAAGCAAGAAAACTACAAAAGGTAGAAATTTCAGTTGTGTGGTTTCTCATCTGTTCTGTAGCTCCGTTTGTTTCAACACAGCGTGGGGTTAGTAAAAGAAGATGACAGATCATTCAGCTGCAAAATAACTTCACAGGAGTCAAAATTGGATCTGGATCAAGTCTCATTATTACCGTCATTATCGCAATGATGATCGTCGTCTGTTCGCTTTCCCGAGCGCTGCTTTATTTTCTCATTCTTCTTCAAATCCACAATCTGTTTGGTCATAATCTGCTCTCTCTTTAAAAGGTGTGCTAATGAGGGGTGAAGATGACTAGTGCAGATTAGTTTGTTTATACTTGTATACAAAGGCGAGCACGTCGTACAAAACCAACTCTGATCATGAATCTCTTGGCCGACGTGAATTCATGCTTAACTGAAACACTGTACACTGGATTAAACTTCTGCGGCTCAGGTCTCGTCTCTTTCTCCAGTTATCTCAAAAGCACAGCTGGAAAATGTTCTGGATTACGAGTGATTGGCAGAGAGCAGATCGATAGATCTTTAGGTTCAACGTTGATCACTGCAGCGACCCTCTTTTTACCTCAACCGGGTGGCATCAGCATAACATAACAAAATCTAGAATTCTAGAAGTGATTTATTGAAACATTTTGTCTGTATTATTTCTTCATTTACGGGCACACTCGGTAAAGGCAGTGAGCTCTGTGTAGATCCACTGAAGGGAAGTGAGTAAACCTGCTTGTTTGAAGAACTGGTCGTATTTCATTTCAGCATATCAGTATCTCATCATAAATTATTGCAACAGGGCAGAACTAGAAGTCAAAAACGCAGAACAATCATGCCAGAATTGCTCACAAACAGATTTGTAAATATAATAAACACCAGAATAGCTTTTTTGAATGTCTACACACACACTTTGTTTTCAACCAATGTCAAAAATGTACACAGAAATGTCATGGACATTTATATTATTTTTATTCTACAAGTACAATGAGTCAGTATGAATATAAGCGTATTAATAAGTCACACAACAGAAGATATAAGAGAAGATATAAAAGTATAGAAGAACGTCAAAAGGAATGAATGACCTGCCAAAACAAATATTTCATCAAACATTTGTCAAAGGTCCTGCACTATGCTGCAGAATGCATTTGAATGGATACGTTTAGTTTTGTTCTAGAGTTTTATAAAGTCAGAGAAGGTTAATGGCAGATTTTTTTTTTCTTCAAAGCGGCGCTGACAATGATGGAGTGGTTGCTCAAAAAAAGGGCTTTGTTTGGAAGCACCAACTAAAAAGAACAGAGTCAAAACAGATAATCCAGCCTCCTACTTCTTCACAAATACATTAAATGTACAACATATTTTATTAAAATCTGTATCTTTTGACCGTTTTATTTTAAGTTATTGATACAATTAGAGACTGTACTCATCATAATTGCTCTATACAAGCAGCCATTGGCTTTAGTTTTCAGTTAGAAGGTAACAGCTGTGATTTGGCTTTAATCTCAAAGTTGTGTGTTTAATTCTCATCTCACATTCGCATGTCAAAGGCCTTTTTCACATTGTTTCTCGAGAGAACGCCTAATTTTTGCATTTTGCTCAAACGTTTTGTGTCAACGATGCCACAGAAACACTGAAAACAATGTAGGTAGCATGTTGGGCCACTAGTGGGTGCTATTGGTTGTCTTTGTAATGAAATCGCTGAAGAATTATTTACCACAGCCGTGGTGCACACATACAGTCTTGGCTTTTCAGAAAAAGGTTCCATTACCCCTCGTTTCCATGGAGATGGAGTCACAATGTCTCAAAGTTTTGTTTCCAGATCAAATGCACCAAATGTTTTACCTTTTACGTTGTTATGTAATTTGGACCCAAGTGCCCTTGAGCAAGACACTGAACCTCAAGTGTATCCCAGTGGTGTGTGAGCAGCTTGCATGGCAGCCATCATCTCTGGAGTGATTTTGATGGATCAGGTACAGAACATTGAGTTTTCTGAAATGGTAAATGTCAAGATGACAGGAGCAGGGAAAAGTGTGTTACGGGAGTCACTTGGCATGGGAAAGTGAGGTAGCAGTGGTGTCCAATGCTTTGTATCCTCAAAGGTTATCGAAATCAGTTTGTTACAAATAAGAGAAAACTACAATAACATTTAGATTTTTTTTTTTTCCAAATATGGAACAGACCTGAGAAACTACATTCATTTTTTTAAGTTTATTTTGAAGTGAAGGTATACATAACCGTTCTTATACAATGTGGTTGCCTCCAAGAAAAAAAAAAAAAAAGGATCATTCAGACTAAATGATATCTTTACAAATCTGGATCTTAACAGCTTCTTCTCACAATCTGAGTTTGAGATGTCTGTTGGGTAACTGCTGACCCTGAAAGTGTGTCTTATTGTGTTTGACCTCTGCAGGATGAACCCTGCCTTTCAGCTGTGGTAGCCTGAGCCTCCACTCTTCATGTTGAAGAGTTGGATGAAGCACTTGTTAGATCAACAAGAGAGAAATAGACTAAAAATGAACCCAATCTAACAGATATTTTCTGAAGCCAGTGAAGCCAGTGAAGTGTCTGTGACAGTTGTGGACAGGAGGATGTACTTTTCTCCCCTGATGGCCACAATTGTGTCAGTGAAGAATCTCATAGCTTCCAAGAGATTAACTGAATGCCAAACTCTACAGAGCAGTGAATGCCAATCTGGAAGGGACTTTTCAAATGATGCTGGAGTTTTTAATCTGCATTAATTATGAAGAATTGGTTGCGGCAATATCAGTGGGTACTTATAAGTTGCTGCACATATCCAAACCAAGTGAAATTCCTCAAAATCCAAGGAAAATTACAGTTGTTTTTCAGCCTGTGCTGCATCTGCCTGAAAGAGAGTAATGGCGAATAGCACCAAGGACCTATCTTGCTCTGATTTATTGCTTTCTTTGTCTAAGGGGCAGCCGTGTTGAGTGCCGCGTCAATGAAGGTTGCAGCATGATAAAGAAAAGAAGCAACTTGTGTTTGAATCAGGGTGAGTTCATGAAGGAGTTGGTCTCTACCATGTTGAGACATGGTGTTGAGGTAGGAACATAATGGATCAACCAGTTGATTTGCACAAATCGCTTCAGTTTATATCTCCCGATTGTTCTGGGAGCAGTTTGGGGTCCTCCAAGAGGAGAGAGAAGAGGTCGTGGGGGATAGAGATGTCTGGGATTTATTGCCCATTTACACTGCAACTTCAATGTGTTTGGGTGTTCGGTTACATGACAAGAATGCTGAGAGCCCCTGAAAACACAAGAGTTTTAAAAACAGCTCCCAAGGTCGAACTTTTCGCAAAAGTTCGGGCATCGTTGCTATGTAGATGGGCAAAAATGTCTGGAAACACTCAGGGTGGTAAATAGTTCTTTTGCACATTTGTGACAAGATGGACAGTAACAACAAGGGTTTTAAAGTGTCAGGACTCCAAGTTCATATTCTTCTGAGACTTTTATAGTTGGGACACACACGTAACACCGCCCTCAAGTCAGGGTACTACTGGTCAAAACAACTCGGAATTCGCAGGGAAAAAAAAAAAACAGAATTTCACAGAAGAACACAGAACTAGACAAACATCTACACAGTCCTGAAGACACAGGGGCGGCTGGGAGCTTAAATAGACACAATGGAAGGCAGGAACACACCAGACAACAATCAAGGGTAACAAGAGGAGGAGAGTGAGCACTGAGGAGGGCACGAGGTCAGAACAACAACACACTGAGGATAGACAGGGAGTTACACCACATGGAAATACATATTTGCATTGTTTTTGGATCGTGTTAAGCACTTTGTATTACAATTGATTATTCAAAAAGTGCAATATAAATTAAGTTGATTGATTGATAAGGGAATACAGACTAAGGGGGAAAAATAAAAGAATTATAACAATTGTTAACTTTGTAATATCCCAATTAACTATGCCTGCAGGGTTTGTTTTTTTTTTTTTTATATATATATATATATATATATATATAGCAACAGCATAATCAACTCAAGCTG
>OMNM01002698.1:17355-35170 GCA_900302745.1 Parablennius parvicornis | reverse complement strand
AGCTGGCATGAGATGTAAGACCACTTGAAACCACATTGTGACAAACCACATTGTGAATGTTAGATTCACAAGTCAAGTCGTGAATAGTGGGATGGCAAATTAATTTATTAGCCCCACTCACTTCATTTTATTTCTTATGTCTTTCCGTGCACCCCATATTATTTTAGTATTAGTAAAAGATTAAGGTCCCAATTCCAAGTAAAAACAAAACAGTGCTCAGGGCTATGAAAGTCATGGATAAGATTACAATCCTAAGAGGCGTAGGCATGATGCAAAGGCCTAATAGGGTGCATCGTGGTTTATGTTAGTGTTTACGATAGACGTTTTGTGGTTGTCTGTATTTCTTCAGAGCAAGAAGATCCTCGTTTGAATGAAGCTGAAGGGCAGTAAAAAAAGTAAGTGCAGTTTAAAAAACAGTTGGTCTGAAAAAACAAATAAGTTCACAACTAGAAAAAAATCAGTAAAATGTATAAATTCATTCCTTTTTTGTCTGGCTGTGAGCTGCTAGATTTAATTTTTTATTTGGTGAGATATTTTTAATATTTGAAACTGTGTTTATTTCAACTGGATGATGATCTTGACCCCAAGTTAGATAACGAGAGCGGAGAGGCTAATGAATACTAAGCTAAAACTTCTCAATGTACTCAACATGCTCACATTGTCTTGCTCCGTTGGGAGATTCTATTCGTGGAAGTGTGAAGGCCGCCACTTGAACCCTGCTGACCATGAAGCAAAGGCGGCAAGAATATTATCAAAAGTACTGACGTGGATGAATACAAAACAATCCACGGAGCTTTAAATGAACCAAACGTGGGAGGGTATTTTGCTGCTTAGCAGAATGGAAAATTTCTAGAATTATTGAATTGAATGATTGAGTTTCCTGGCAGTGAACTGTCACAAATTGTGTCTGACTGAGGGCCTGTTAGAGCCCGATATGTAGCATCAACCTGAATTGCAATGCAATATAATGTCATAAAAGCTGAATGGTTGATAATGTAACAAGAGTGTTGAGCTTGAAATGTTATATGAAAAATTTAATAAAACCCTAAAATGTAATAACTGGTCACTATTGTAACAAGATGCTCAAAACATTTTAATTTTACATTATGGAGGAGGCAAAATATTTTTGCTCTAATACTGTAATAATTTTATTACATAATATAGTAAGTCAATGAGTTCATAGACTGAACTTGATCTTGGACCGCTTCAAATTGTATAACACTGAAAGAATTAGTTTTAAGTGTTTGGACTACTTATTTATGCATATATCTATATACAGTTTAGTGTATCTATGTATGCACAAGTCCGTTAAAGTCTTCAGTTCATTATAATCGTCAATCTATTTCTACAATCATCAGTACAAAATAATGAATAATCATTAAACACATTAAGATCACATTTAAGATCACATTTAAATTCTTTTAAAACCTTTTACATTATAAACAAGTTATTACATTTTGGGTTTAGTTACATTTGTTACATTACTTTTTTGTGACATTTTATTAATTACGTATTAGGCTCAGCACTTTTGTTACATTATCAACCACTTATTACATTTCAGGGTTCATTACATTATATTTATAACAATTTGAGTCATTGTTACATTTTGAGTCAATGTTACATATCGGGCTATAATAGTTATACCAGAGATTATATGTCACAGCAGCTATCCCAACATGCAGTGTGTCTACATCAGGGCTGTCAAACTCATTCCCATCAAGGGCCACATCTTTGTTATAGTTGCCCTTAAAGGGATGTTTTGACTTTAATGTTAAATGACAAAGAGTATCACAAAGCTACACGAGTGTCTCTGCAGTTAGCATGTTTGATTGATTATGTTCAAATACATGCAAGTGCATTCCTTTGTTAAAACAAACTGAAATGTTTTGATTCAGAGCCACATGACTACCAGAGTTCAGAAGTAGTTCTAGGAATGTCTTTCTTGGAACATACCTCACTCTGTGTTTTGTGACAAACCACATGGTTTAAGACTTTCACCTTTTTAACCCTCTCTTTTCACAACCATTTAATTTCTTGGACATTCAGGAAAATGTATTCATTATAACTCTGGTTTTACTCGGCCGATCAACATAGTTCAAAAACTGCAAAACAGTTCTGCACTTTCAACACACGCTGAAACGGAGATCGAGGCGAAGCTGCTTCTTGTTGCTATATCATATTAAATCCGTCGTGATTTTTGACGCCACTGGTGCATGTCCGTCCAATCATGACGGTTAACTTAAATTTTTCTGCTTGTCTCTTTAGTCGACATTTTTCAACTCCACCAGGATGAAAACATGGTTATCTAGTTGTAACTTGTAGATGCAGTTCATTGTCACTTTGCAGGAGCACTGTATTTCATGTTTTCATGAGCCATATAAAATGCCAAATTTTACCTGCAGACTTTGAGCTTGACATGAGTGATCAACATTGTTTGGGGCATTGATAAAACTCACAGCATGTGTTGAGAGGGCACGGCCAGAATGATCGGAGAGAACAGAAAATCCATAGCAGAATTACCCAACTACTTTTTATTGGCACTTTATCTTTAGCTCCAGTGGTTTGACCCTCAAATATACATGACAGGATCATTTTATTTTTGATAGAAATAAATGGACAAGCTATCATCCTGCTTCAGTTGTGAAATCCTCTGAGCGGCTCTGTCAGGGGGAGTGATGGTGGGACGCAGTTGTAGAGGAGGATTCCGATTTATTCAAGGTCGAAGGCTAAGATGTGTTCGGTACACATGTTGTCAGTGTGGCAAGCAAGGCATGGCTCGTCACTCGGCAGAATGCAAAACACAGGTGATGGGAAAAGCGAGGAACTGGGAAGACTTATTACATATGAGGAAACAATGAGGCGCAGCACAACAATCCAGGAGGAATTGAGGTGTGGAGCCACAAGACACAGGATTCATAAAAGTTCAACACAGACATCAGACACAGCAGCAAATATAAAACAAGAAGCAGATATGAACAAGTAATACAAAACTTGCCTGAAATCATGTCTTTGAGTTGATTGACCAGACTACAAACACAAACCAGAAATCACACAAACCAGTGCAGACAACATTGATCAATGTTAACAATTGTGTGAACATTAACGGACAATCGTACGGGCGAATGACTAAGTTGGATTACTATTAAAAGCTGTAAACACCAATCTCACACAGATCATGCCAGTGTTGCATATTGTGATGTAAATCTCTGTGCAGGCCTCTTTAGAGGCAAACTGCGACACCCAAGTTTTTCTAAATCTCCACTGTGGCCGCAGTTTTCAGAAATCATCACTGGTGGTGACTCGTAGCCCAAATGTCACCGTTTTGGAAATATGCGTAAACAAGGCCTGGGAGAGAGCTAAACCATGCAGGGTGTGGACCCTTGACGATCGAGTTTGGACACCTCTGCTCCAGGACATCGGGAACCAAAAGGGATTCAATCAAGAAAGACTAACCATGGCTACAGCAGACAAAACAAAACGTAACACCGGGGTCACGGCATCAGCTTATGAATCTTCCACCGTCCTCTCTCTATGGATTTTCCTCCCCTGAAGGACAATGTGTAGGCGACTGATGCAACCACAATGTCATGAAAAAGATTTCATCTGGCCTGCAGACCCTCACTGAGACAAGTGGAGACGGCCTAGAAAAACCTCCTTTAATTTCCTCTCCAATCCCAACATGTTCACTGAGTTCATTTAAACAAGCTTCAATCTGATTGTCAGTCCTTCCAAATGCAATATTTACTTTTACACATTGGCAGGTTAATGCTTCTCGCTGTACAGTCAACGGTTCCAGAACTAACACTAATAAGAAAATTGATTTACTGTCAGCATATCTAAACTAAAACAGAGACCAGTGATTTTTTTATTGCTTGAGGACAAATTCACATCTTGTGCAACAGTTATTGCTGCAGCGAGCTCCTGTAGATGCACGAGTTCTATAACCCAACAATTCACCAGTGTGATGTCGGGAAGAACAATTCTGCTTTATATTATCGATCTAACTATATTTCCACAACACGCTCGGCTGCTTTCTTACTGTTTACAAATGAATGGACATTTGTAATCTCCCAGTGTTTCGTGCATAGATTTGCTACTCTGATTCAGTGGAGGTTTACGATAACCCCAACACCCAGGTCAGGTGGCGTTTCATCATCACTAACCTACTTCTAATCTGCAGATCAAATGTAGATCACATGGCAGGTTGTGCACTGTAAAGAATGACTAAAGCATTTCACTTCAGTTTGCAAACTCGAAATGTGATGAATCAGATGCCCGATCCGCTGCCATTTCACTGTCAGCTCTGCTGCCATCAAGCCTCTTGACGTACATGTCATAACAGACCCAGGTGTCGCCAGTTAAGTGGCTGCCGGAGCTTTGCATGTCCCCAACACCACAGCTGTAGCCACGAACGACGAAGCTCCATCATCACACTGAGTCAGCTTTTAAAGTTGTTTGTGTTCCCGTTCAAATGAAAGAGAGCTGCGATCCTTAATGCCCTTATGGGGAATTTAGGTGGATGTTTGATTGATGTTTGATATGACATTATATAACTACAAGAGAATTAAAATACAAAAAAGAGTTGCTTCGTAAGGAGATAAAGTGGAACCAGGATTTCAAAGTCACAAATAAGAGTGAGGCAATCACAAACAGGCAGGAAAAAAAAAACCACAACATGTTGACTGAAGGTGTCCTGCCAGGTTCGAGCCAATTAAAATAAACACTCGTTCTGTCGCGCTGGTGTGTTTTTGGTGGATTTCAATTTCGGTGTGCACCAAACAAATGGGTGTAAACTTCTTTTTCTTTTTTCTTTTTTTTTAACTACTCCACTCAAAAATAAACTAATATAGTTTAAAATTAAAACACTGACAAACGACACTAGAACAAGCTTAAGTGTGGAAATATTGTCCTCTTCCATTTCATCATCAACCACCCAGACGCACACGCAGAGAACAATAAACTATAAAAATTAACAATGGGAGTACACGGACATTCATATAGACAGACGATCAAGTTGGATTGTTATTATTGTTGTGACTGTCAACTCTAAAACTACCAAGTCCCAGGAGAATATGGACTGGGAGTCATGATACTCTGGAGGCCACCATTGTTCTTGTGCCTGCCTATGGTAAGGTGCAAAGATTACTATTCTGAGAAAAGGGTTTAATTTTATTATTATTATTAATCTGCCGCAGGACATTTGCCGTGTAACTAGTCCCGCACTGTTTTGAGCACGTACACACAAAGCACATCAAATGTGTGGAAAATTCGGGAATGGTGTGCTATGGCTTTGCTAAACATCTCGAATAACAGTTTCCAAATAAAGTCGAGAAAAACTGTGCAGAATTTCCCATTCAAAGCGGATGGGAGCTCCACAGCTTCCAACGTGAAACTTAAGGCACAAAAAAAAATTTCCTCTGGAAATTTGTAGTTGCTATTATCCTTGTACTGAGCATGTGCAGAAGAAGGACTGACTTCAGCCATGGTGCACATGTGCAATAGTAGCGTTTCAGAAAAGTTGCATTTTGCCCTGTTTCGATGGAGAAGGAGTCGAAGTGTTTTCAAAAAAGGTATGTTTTCAGTGGCTCCAACTATTGTTGACATTTTTCTGTTTTCACTTGAAAACGTTGTTGAGTAAATTCGGCCTACGTCAGCTAACTTTTTCCTGACACTGCATTTGCTATGTGAACAAAAAGCTTCCAGTGTTCAGACACACATAAAGATATGTGTTAAATCCCTTGGGCATCTAACGAAAAACACCCACCGGCCCAAACAACCCTCCCCTCGTTTATCTTTCACCATCTTGAATGCAGAAAGTGAGCGCATGTTCATTCACAGTTGATCGGTTCTGGCAGGTGATTGGACGTCCTAAGAGCCCGTCGTGAGACACACACACAGCTTCGTTCCCACACACTCCTGGGGTTGAATAACCATGCTGGAGTGCAAGCACCCGGTCCGCACAGAGCAAATGCAGCTCCTCTTAGGTTCAGTGTGCCTGTCAGGGAAGTCAGCATTTATCTTGTCATTGGGCAACACCAACCTGCTCTTAACACAAATGAACACTGACGCGCTTGCATCAGGATACATGCGGGGCGACTCTTCAGCCTACGCTTCCTCCTGAAACGCTGACCTGACTGACCTTAACGATTCATCATCCGGAATACATTCACACTTTTTAAAAAGATTACAATTTCTGCCAGGATTGTATTAGAAGGCAAAACATTTCTCATACAAGAGGCACAAGTGAATTAATTAAAGTATCTATTTATGGTTGATTTCAACAGAAAAACTAAAAGGTGGCAACAAAATTTACTGGGATCCCTTAAAAAAAAGAAAAAAAAAAGCCATGTAAGTATAAGACAAAAATATCAGACCGAATAAAAAAAATTCAATAAAAAAACAAGTGTAATTAATGTATGAAAAAACAGAAACGATAACTGTTTTCCACATAACAGATTTTAATGCTCCCATGCATATAAATTATGTGGATTCAAACATGTGGAGACCATAATATCCCTTAAAGTAAAATTATAAATTCAATCAAAAAATGTAGAGATGATGTTCATGTGGCTTAAGGGTGAGAATTCAAATGAACAAATACATGTGTGAATAGTTGGCAGCTCAAATTCATTGAGATCTTAACAGTAATAATCCACATTCCTTAAAAGATCCCTCATCAGTTCCAGATAAATAAATATATATCATAACTGGCTTTACAACTGGTTACTCTTTTAACAGCTAAAACCTTAACCTGAAACACAAATGTGGCCATTGTTCCAGTTTGCAAACCACGGTTGGAGGCTGTTACCCCTCAATCATTCAAATACTGACACTCGTGCCTGCAATAACTATAAACAATATGGAGACATGATTCATGTCGTTCCACAAACCTTTAGCTGCTTGCCTATGCCGGGTACCGATATGAGTACTTATTAAAATGCCATAAAGGCTGATTTTTACTTTATACACAAATGACATGCAAACACTACACCTGGCCATGAACCATCAAGACAGCATCTGTGTTGACGCTACATAAACCGCCCACAGCTTTGAAGGCTCTAGTGTACTACGCCTATCTACGCACTGCCTGATAGCCTCATTTCCATTGCACAGAATGTGGCGGTATGGTATAGTCACGTACCTGGCTTGTTTTCCATACCATACCGGGACAAACTGCGCAGTGGAAACAAGGCTTATGTGCACTGTGGACTGTAAACGGAGGGACCGAGCTCGCTGTTAATGAGTGTATCAGTCCCACTATAATCATGCTTTGCATGTAGCATTGCTGGTGTGTGAGCTCCAAAACTCTATAGCATGTGGAATGTAGCACGGGTCGGAGTGAAATCCTCCTGATCTACTGAACAGTTAAACTTCTGTCCCTCATTTGAACACAAACCATAGTTGTCCTGTTGACAAAAGTAGTTTTGATGGCAAAACCATACCATAATACCTTTGTGGTAGTTGCAGTACAACCAAAATTAATCTGCAAAATTTTAATTCTTGCAGAGGTGCACGAGTGTCGGTTGAGTTTACGAGAACTTCCAGGAGTGCAGCGATTGATCAGGAGCAGCTTGTTGATGAATAATTCCTTTCTTACATGTCTTTTTTTCTCTCTGAAATCAGTTCTGCCAAGCGACTTATTGAGTGTCTCATTCAATCTAACACTTCTCTGATGATTTCATTACCTCAATAAACATTTAACGTTGACATCCCAGGTTAATGTCAAATGTGGTTTCTATAAATGGCCTTACCTTTATTAAATTCATCTTCTGAGCAAGGAACAACTACATCAGGGGTGTCAAACACATTTTAGTTCAGGGGCTACACATAGTCCAATTTCATCTTTAGTGAGCCTGGCTGGTAAGATAGTGCCTTAATAACATTTAAATTTAAACTTCACAGTGTTTTTTTTTTTTGTTGTTGTTGTATACGTGATGAAAATGTCTATGTTTTCAAAAAAAAAAAACAATTACTACTGAATAGGACTACAGTCTCAACATGAAGGCAATTTTAATAAAACCTTGTGGTGCAACACAGAATAAAATGTCCAAAAACGTCCTGCAGTTGTTGCATTATGGGTGCTTTTTCTAACTCACCCTGACAGCATGGCTTTGAGGTTCATGCTTGGAGGTTAATGCTTGTTTTGCTATCTTTCATGGCAGCGTCACTGATATTTCACTCACTATGTTTAAGAATTTTATTTTTTTAAAAATCAATATTTTCTTTGAAAATTTGAAAAAAATTTGCCCATTGATTTGGTGGCAGGATTGGAGCCTCTCGAGGGCTGGTGTTTGGCCTGTGCGCCTTATGTTGTAGGCCCTTGAACTACATAACGTCAATATATCAGTTTAATGAATCGGAAAGAACAGATTTTCAAACCATTATCTTCCCTGACGGTGTAAAGAAGACGTGCTTACACAAAACACAACTTATAAGGGCAAGGACTAATGCATTAATAATATTCTTTTTTTTTTTTTTTTTTTAAACCATACTATTGTACATTCACTTAAACAATGAGGTTACTTGTTACTTGAATGCTGCATTACAACTTTTACATCTCCCTCGCTGACATTGTCCTGAAGGATATATTGATGATTCCCTTGCATGGTGACAAACAGTTAGGCTGAAGCAGGAGTCAAGTCCACTGTGCATTCTGGGTGGAATGCCCACTTAGAGAGAAAGGTGAAGGACTGAAGTGTCAACATTTGTGGATGATTTGACTACAGATTGTTGAAAACTGAGGCCCATTTACACAACAATAGTGACAATAGTAAGTCACTGAAAACAAATCTTTCAGGAAAACTGCTCCCAAGGTCGAACTTTTAGAAAATGCTTGAGGCCTGTCACCTTGTGTTCAATCACGCACAAGCACCACGGCCATACAAAACAGTCGATTGCACTGGTACAATAATAACAATGGCAGAATACATAGCGTTTACATATATTTTCTTGTTCCATCTATTTGTTGTTTCGTATTCTCCATCGCTTGTTAAGTTGACCGTTGTCCTCGCAATGCATCGTTTTATAAAATTTCCCCAAGACAGCTGCACATGTTAAGGAGAAGGCCAACATTGAACCCCTTTTCTCCGCATTACTAACATCCAGACTGACGTGGAAGGACTTTGCAGTGAAGCGTAACCCCTCACGAAACCTTAACATATTGTATCCTTATTCTGTCCAAACTGGTCTGGCTTCACTTTTAAAGGTTGAAAACTCAAGGTGCTCCTCAAAGGGTAAAAAGTCCCCGTGTACACGTGCTCACACGCACAACGCCTGCCTTGCCTGTGCTCGCTGGGAGCCTCGTTTTGAAAGCTTCACATTTGTATTTCAAGGTTGCGCCCCGCTCACATTGCTGGAGGGCAACGTCTTTGAGGTAAAGACACGACGCAGTTCAGGGCGGAAACAGTGGAGCCCCTCAAAACGAGAAACAGCCGTTATTCGTCTACGTATAAAGGCCCATTTCAGATTATTGGTGTCGGCCAAGGAGACTTCGGTTTAACAGAAATGTGAGGTCTTAACGTTTCCTCAGAGCAAGGAAGTGATCTTCAACTGCAGTCGTTTCACTTTCGGTTTGCTTTTATAGTCCCTTTATTATTCTTCGCAAAATGCTTTCAGGTTATAATTTAAGTAAAGATTCAGTAATTACTTCCGCGCATTTAGGAGATAAATGTCTGGCGGGGAACACTCAGAGTTAAGTAGCTGTTTTTGCTATAACTTCTTCTTTTTTTTTCTTTTTTCTAAATGTTCCTCCTCACAATGCTCACTTTCATATTATCCTCTCAGGGAACGCAGGCGGCTTCAGAGTCTGCTGAACAGAAAACTTCAACTTGTGCAGTGAAAATATTTAGTTTTTTTCTAAATGTGAGGAGTGGTAAATTTCATTATCTTGTGCAAAGAGGTTCAACAAAACACATGGTTTTGTTGTGATTTATTGATCACGCCAAGCCAGCAGGGCTTTATTACCCTTCCCAGTTATGCTAACTTTTCAAATATTGTGCGACTCTTTCCAGTAGGCACCATCAATCTTGTGCTCCAAGCAGAAGAAGGAAAACATTGAAACTGCACCATCTGAGGCCCGGCGAGTAATAAGAACAACCACATGTGTCCATTGCGACATGAAAAAAGATTTTAAAAGAAGAAACCTCACGTTTGTTTCATAGTGCGCCATCTGGCTGTCTCAGCTTCGGGCTTTCTGTCATCTGGTTTTGAAACATGGCACAGCTGTTTACGCCAACAAAACTCCTCAAGTGTATAATGAGGTGATCAAATACACTTGTCTTCTGAGGCCTCCTTTACACCACAATGTTTCAACACAACGCTTGAACGCATCATCTTTGCTTTTTTTTTTTTTTCCAGAAAAGTTTTGTTTTCAAAACTATGTCTGTATGCATGGCAACGGCAGAAATTATGAAAACTTTTATATTGGGCCACGAGGGGGAGATGTTGTTTGTTTTAGTGATGAAACCACATAGCCTACAGGGAACCATACAGCTATAAATATTCACAATGGGAGTACACAGGCATTACCATGACGATCAAGTTGGATTGTTATTATGGTGATTCTCAACTATAAAACTGCCTCGCCCCAGGAGAACAAGGACTGGGAGTCATGATACTCTGAACCCAAACGTTGTGATTGTCAGATCTCCTCGTGCAGAAGAACCATTTACAGAGGCCTTGATGCTTATGTGCAATAGCAGCATTTCCACGATCAACAAGGAGACAAGTCACAAACTTTTCCACAAAGTTTCGTTTTCCCCTGTCTGCACGACGACAGAGTTTCACTTCAGGTGGCTCCAAGCACCACTGATGTGTAAACCTTCACCCAAAATGCGGTTTTCACTTCAAAACGTTGCTGTTTTCTGGCACGTGCTCAGTAGATAGACAATAAAAACGATGTTTGCCTCCAGAGTGTCATGACTCCCAGTCCATGTTCTCCTGGGACTTGGTAGTTTTATAGTTGACAGTTACTTGTATCAGCAATCCAACTTCGTCTTCTGTCCATACAAATGTCTGGGTACTCCCATTGTTGATTTTTATAGCATAATGTTCTCTGCACGCAACTAATAGCCCAAAAGGATGACTTCTTTTATTCCAGCATTTCTGCTACATCAGTGTAAATGGACATCGTTTTCATAACATTAAAGTTTTTACATTAAACGCTGTTGCATACACGAGGCGTTAAGTGATACACAATGCATATTGCCGCCTCAGTCAAGAGAGGATGAAAAATGTCAGTGGTACTTTCAGACTAACATAATTGCGTTGAAGACAAAAAAGAAAGGAAATGGTTTTATCTACACAAGCCAGAAATACAAACACAGACATATAGATTTATGTGGACATTTTCTGACTCCATTTATATTCCTGGTTGGAAACTTGGCTTCAGCTACAATTGGGCTGAAATATATTGACCTTTATTTCTCTGTTTTTTCTTAATTGGGACACAACTTTCTCTCCTCACAAGGACAAGTAATACTAATGCGCCAACAGATTTAGGTCCTGACAACAGTAATCAATACATGTCCACAAGCATGCGCACACGCTTGTCCAGCATGTCTTGTGGGACCCTTCCACTGCATTCCTTAGCCATCCATCCATCCAACCATCCATCTTCTAGACCACTTTGTCTAATTCAGGTTTGCAGGGAGCAGGATCTGATCCCAGCTGACTATGAAGGAAAGGCAGGATACACCCTGGACAGGTTGCCAATTCATCGCACGGCAAAACAGATAACACACAACCGTATTCACACCATGGACAAGTTGGAGTCACCAGTTAACCACAAAGGCCTGTTTCTGGATTAAGGAAAGAAATGGGACTACCGAGAGAAAACCATTGCACGCATTGGGAGAACATACATATTCTATGCAAAAAAGGCTTCAACCAGACAAAAGCCCTGTAAAAACGACGTGTTTAAGTCAAAATCCAAAACTTTTGGAGGATTTTCGTGGTCCATTTACGAGACAATGGAGGTCGGAGCCTCTAAAAACGCAACTTTCTGAAAATTCTTCGGCTGTCTTAGAGCACACGGTGGAAATACTACTACTGCACATGGACACCACGGCATTGGTAAACAGTTGTTCTGCACATGCTCAGTAGATGTACAATAAGAATAATGTTTGCCTCCAGAGTGTCATGACTCCCAGTCCACGTTCTCCTGGGACTTGGACTTTTTAGTGATAGCGATCCAACTCCATCGTCATGTCCATAAGAATGTCCGTGACTGCGACACCACAAGGCACAATTTCAGCTTATCTGTACAAACAACCATGCTCAATTCAACCAAATAATCTCTTTGCTTCAAAATCAAGTTATTTTGTTAAGTGATTTGGTCCCTGTGATAGTGCAGCATGTGTTTAAATGGATTTACCACACCCAAAAAAAAAAAAAAAATTCATATTGTAAAAGGTAAGTTTCTTTTTCGTTGGGGTTAAATTGGTCTTTATAAATTACCCCAGTGCAAAGGAGGCATTAGTAGCTGAGCTTTTGTGTGTTAAAGTGGAAATTAGTTTTTATTCACCGACATTAATTACATAATGAAATTTATAGAAAAAAGAAAAAAGAAAAGACCTTTCATGCCAATTGGCGACACACTGTGTTGCATGTATTCAGTGATGATTTGTCAAGATGATTGTATTAATGGGGCTTTATTGTGACCAAGCCTGCACTTTGAATTTGAAATAAAAGTGGGTTTCTCCATATTTATTGCACTTCTTGGTGAGACATGAAATCTGCCCACCGCAGATAGTGCCACTTTTTAATTACATCCTCCGTGTTTAATTAGCACAACTTATTGGAATTTTGTGCTGAGGAGAAGAAAACAAACGCCAGCCATCAATTTACAAGCGGGGGTAACTTTAGAAGTCGAATGAAAAAGGCAGAAATGAATAAAGCCGTTATATGTTTTGTAAAAATCTCTCCCCAGTCAAACCTGAGGCCTTATTTCTGGACAACCCGTCTCAGTCTGTTGTCGACAGCCAAAGACGCAGCTGACTTCTCTTTTTGAGGCAGGTGAGGCAGAGGTCATCAGATTGCCATAGTAACCCCCTCTGCATGATATGAAACAAACATGGCCACCCTCGGTCATCCATCATTTCTCTAGTGAGGCCCATCCATCATCGCAGAGGCACGCAGACATCCACTTTGCTCCCGTTCCTCTCGGCTGGGCCGTGATTGGACGGCGTTGGGGAGCTCAGTCGCCTAAGTACAGAGGTGCTTTCACGCTTGCACAGCAGTGAAATGCCCAAACTGAGAAACCTGACAGAAACACATTGATTTAGAAATCCGTCCAGATGGGATTCATCAACCTTGGGGTTTGTCCGTGCGGTTCAAGGGAGGGTTTTCTGCTCTCGCTTCACATGGCCATGAGGAACGCCAAGGTGGATGAAACAGGGCCATGTGCGTCTGTTTCTGTTAAAGGATCATCTGATACGCACTGAGGTGCTGGCCTGAGGAATTGAGAATTCAGTCTGACAGCAGGGCTGGTGAGAAACATTGAGACGAGACTGTCATGCAACATGTCATCCAGCTATACTGGAAAAGTCTTTTACCTGTTCAAGATGTCTTCAGTTACAAAGATGGGGATAGATGTACAATCATAAACAGTAATCAGATCCAATTATATGATACTCTTTGATACGTCCATCCATTTATCGTCTATATACAAGAAAGCAAACGTGGTCGTGTTAGACTGAAGCTGTTCCCAAAGGGCAAAAGATATTCAGTCTATCACTAAAGTAATACTAAGGTTTGTACATCTTCAAGTGAAGGTGGTAAACTTTGAGAGTGTATATACATGACAACAGTTTAGAATATGTAAAAATGATACTTTAAAAAGATAAAATAAAATTGTGCATTGTTTTCAAAGCCACCCACCCCATTTTGAACATGCATACACTGTCACTCGGTAGCTTTATCGTTGAGAATCACAGGCAATAGCGATCCAACTTCGTTGTCTGTGTGTATGAGCGTCTGGTTTCATTACAAAATCTAAGAACGGCACCAACTCATGACCTGGCATGGTAACTTCAATACATCGTTTGTAGGTTTTTTGCTGTTTCATATACACAAAGGTCATTTTCATTCGGTTGCCGTGTAAATGTGAAACTTTTCTGAAACAGAAAAGGGAAAACGAGGCATTTATACATGTTGTTGTGTACACAAGGCCTTTGAAGAGATATGATAAAAGGCTCATTGATGAAATGCAAATTCAGTATCTGAAGGGTCCTGAGCCAAGAATCGAACCGTGGTCTCCTCACTCGGCCAGGGTACAAACACTACACTATTGGAGAACCCTCACCTTTGAAAAAAGCCTCCTTCAAATTGTTGAAAGTGTTTCCAACCTAAATTTGTCACTCCTGCAATGTGTAACATTGCTATTCCCTAATGGTGTGTTTCAGAAAGTACTTCCAGACACACCCTTCCAACTTCCAACTCTGGAATGTGGAACAAGGACTGCAGTTCCTTCACCTTTAGTGCAAAACAGCCAGCAGGAAGTTCTGGAAAAGTGTTGAACGGTTGTCAGTCTTTTGGCAGTCAGCCAGGCTTGTTTGTAAGAGTCATAGTAAAGATGACAGTTGATGGAAGGTGTGATCATTTGTTGAGAAGGATGATTTAAGCCCGTCTGATTTTGATGAACTAAAACTGAAACAAGATCTCAAAGCATGTTGAAGTCGATCATTACTTATACACAATTCAGCCAAATGAACCAAAAAAACAACTTCTAAACTCTACTATGACAGGTAGTAATGCTTGCTGCAATAGCAACATCATCACCAGATTGTGAATCTGACACTGTTGTATGCAATTGTCATTGATCCTAATGTTCCCAAACCATATAATTTTGATCGATTTATTCTCAAGGAAGAAGTGCGAGTGTACAAAATGTAACTTCTTTTTCCACTCACACATTCCCTGTTGCATAAATACTTGCAAATATGTCATTGCATCTATTTTTTCTTATCCATTTCATGAATTATTTAGAAGTTAAGGAACGTCAACAGATAGCAAATGCTTATGTTGGATGTATAAAATGCACAAGTCTGGCTTGTCTTTTTTTTTTTAATGATATTCAATCCCATAGCATCATCTTTGAATGGATGATGCAGCCGTCACATACCTCAGAATTAGTAGATCTGTGAGTCGTTATGATTATTTATGGATGCTTGTGCTTCATGCTTCAGCTGAACAGTTGAATCTCTATTACAGTAAAAAGTATTGTTTTTCCAAGTATTAAAGATGCATGATAATGGGCCTTCATTGAATGTCTGGGCTTTCTAGTAAAATTAACAACACATGCAGTCCTTTAGGTTATCGCTGGATGTTGTGAGGACTTTCAACCAAAAAAAAAATGAGACAGATTAAATCTCATGTTGGTTTTAAAGAGTTTATATTAGGAATGCACCAACTGCATGGCGTATATGAATAACATCCATTATGTGACGTCAACCGTGTGCAACATCAGTAGCAGGTAGACGCTATGGACTGCCCTATGTGTACTGTGGATGCAGTAGCAGGCTGTTGGAAGTAGTTCACAGTGAGGCATCACCCATTATTTATTATTTGTGTATGCAGTATAAATTAAAGTTAATAAGTTGGCAAGTAGCTAAAGCAAGTAGCTAAAGATCAGTATTCGTACTTGTCCTTTAAAAAAGTGACACCAGTGCATCCCCAGTTGATATACGCAAACGCTTTAAAGACTGTGTTTTACACTTCACAGTGAGTCTGTTTTGAGCATGTGTCAATTTCAATCGCTCTAATGTCTAATTCGCCCAATGCAAAGTGGAAAAAAGATAAAGAGTCTCTCCGTTTGATGGTTGGAAAAGGATGAGCTTTATTTGATATACTTGTAAATAACTGCGGGTGTTCCTTCAGTCCGAGTCCGTCTTTGGTTTCCAAAACTTTAAATTTTCCTTGTGTTTGATGTCTGCGTGTCAGTGGGGTGTGTTTTTTAAGGTAGATTTGTGCAGCACTGACTGTCTCATCCAGGAACATGATTGAGAGTAGAGTTTGTGATTTACCGTAGAAAACTGAACAAAAGCACTTTCCCATGCGTGGCTGGGCAACAAAAGTTTCATCTAGCTGTCAGCAGACTGTGTTGTCACAAAGTGACAAGAATTTCAAGCCGAGCTGCAAGAGCAATTCGGATCATTTATCTGAACCATTAATAGTAGAAAACCACTGATGCTGACGCTTCCTCCGTTGACAACAAAGTGCTTTTTGCTTTTCAACTTTCAGATAGTGTCTTTTACTCAAGAGATGAAAGCAGCATGACTGGACCAGAACCCATCAAGAGGTCCAGATAAGATCCAGCGGGAGATAAATAAGAGTGAGCCCTTCACACTCAGCGCAAAGAAGAGAAAAGATTCAGTTTTCAATGCTTCTCTTTGAGATGGTGCAGAACCAACTGACATTTGAATAACACATTTATCTTCATCTTTGAGAGAGACTGGATTGCCTAGCCAGTTATTTTTATTTTATTTTTTTAAATTAGACTTCATTGTTAAAAAACCACCTCAGTGGTTGAATACTGAAAACAGAACAGTTTCTCTGTCAAAAGACAAGATCCCAAAATAAACCAGTATTCTGGTGATATGTCGTTAAAACTGATGAGAACTCTTCAATGGGGAGATAAGATGCGGGCTCCTTTGTTCCTGATGTAGTGTGCTAATCAAGTGTGTCAATCAATGAAGTGGATAAAATGCAAATGATTATTTCTTCAGCGCGCCATGTTAAAAGCAACAGATTTCTGGCAATTATGTTAATCAAGTCATTTAAATTACAATGTTTCGCTGCAGATGAGGTATTACCATCATGTTGGGGTAAAAAAAAAAAGGGCCTGGAAGAAACAGTGAAGTGAACACAATCCATGTTTGTCCTAAAATAAAAACAATAAACAAACAATTTTACACCAATGGGAGCTTTCTGTGATCCATGTGGTGTAAAAGTGTGATAAAACCTATCCCTGAATCAATTCCTGCTCTTCTGATCATTTCACCGGAATTCAATATTGTGTAAGGAACACTGCCCAAAACCAGTTGTAGTCGAGGAAAATGGACAACTGCTTGTGCGAGACCCAAAAGGATCAACGCACTAAATCTCAAAACTTCCATGATTTCTGTTATACACGTCTTATTTCTACATAGCCTCCATGACTCTTAATGCAAACTGCAAATTTCATTTGGTATCCGTCACCTGGCTTTTAATGTGGAGCATAGTTGAATCCATATCCTTAAAACTTGTCAAATGGAACATTTTTCTCAGGGTTTTCATTGTTTGATATGATTCCCAAATCCCACTACAAGGGTGTCATCAGCAAATACGAATATATAAGTTTCTGAAGGAATGCGTAAATCTTAGGGAAAAGTAGAGGAGTGAACACCTCTGTGGTGTGTCTTTGTTCACAGTGAGAATAGATGTATAACTTCTGTGATCCTGTTGCTCAGGAGATCTACTATCCAAGCACACTGTGAACTTCCTTATTGGCATCAAACAGTTTAGTTGAAGACATCCCATATTTGACTGCTTATGTTGAAGAATCAAAATGTGAGAACATGTTAGACTTGCAGTGTCATCCGGTAACTTATTCCAGCACTAATTAATCTGATTATCAGGATCAACACTAATTCTCCGGAGCTATCGTCAGACTGACAGTAGATGGATTACAACCCTGTCTAACTCTGTTAATTGCCTGAAATTGTATGTAATCAGCATTAATAGATAAGAGTCCAGTTAGGGAACATTTTTTTTTTTTTTTTTTTTATTTTTGGGAAAAAAAAAAAACAAAAAAAAATTTTTTAAAAAAACCCCCCCT
>OMNM01002698.1:0-10046 GCA_900302745.1 Parablennius parvicornis | reverse complement strand
CTTTAAAAAGACAAAAAAAAAAAAAAAAAAAAAAATACAGTCGAGGAGATGAGTTGCGGTACTAACAGAGAAAATTGTCCCATTTACTTACGAGGACTGAAAAAATGAGCATAAATCCTACACATTTTGCACAAAGCCCAAGGACATAAATGTAAAGTATTGTGTGGAACGTGGTCCAGATCTCAGTGAAAGCGTATGTGTGGATAAAAAAAACAACAAAAAAAACAACAAAAAAATTAAATTGGCATGAGTGTCGTGCCAGTCAGGTTCATGGAGTCTGAATGCTGGATCAGTATGACCACGTTGCCAGATTCAGTCTGAGCGAAGTCGTCAACACAGCCAAAGTGTTGGCTGTCAGTCAAGCTGCTTTCAAACAGGTTCAGTTGACTACAGCACAAGTAATTGATTTTGTTAGCTTTACAATTGCTATTTTGTAATTGTATAATTTGGACAAACACATAAAATGGAATAAAAAAAAAACCAACACAAAGAAGAAGCTGTGCTGTGTCTTGAGTAGAAAATGTCCTGCCAGCCGTGCATCACACCGTGTAAATGAGTTTAATTAAATGAGATTAAATTGTTGTGCATTAGCACAGCTACAGATGTGATTAGTTCTTCAACAAATTCTGATAAGAGCCTTTTCTAGACTTTTTCTCATTGGATTAATTGTAGCATTTGTTTATGGGACAACAGAAACAACGTAAGACTTATGAATCCAAAGGTCATTTTTGTTAAACTAGTTCGGATGTGGTATTTTGCAGACACAAACATATTCATTTATTCTCAATATGCCTGAACTTGTAATTACTGCTGTTTTTCTCAAAGCAGTTTAACAACCACCATGTTGTTGGCCATCAGATTCCAAGGGTAATTTCTTTAGATGCCAGAGATTAAAGGACAATTCAGTTCAAAGCTGTATTATTTGAATAGCCTTAATTACAACACTGTCATCTAGTTGCAATTTGTGTTTGTATAAAATATAAAGGGGTGAAAAAAAAAAAAACAGTCCCATATGGCAACCATCTGCTTCTACTGGTGGAAGGGAGGAGACACAAAGAGCAAAAAGTACAGAAGTACGAATGAGTGCATGTCGTACAGCAAGAGGTCAACCTTGATCTGGACTGATCTGAAGTGCAGGAAAGTACAAAGAGGAGAGAGCACAGATTACAGGAAAGGGACACAGAAACCTTCATTGGTGGCATATAAATGTATAGGATGTGTATTTACACGACAAAAATTTCAAGTGAAAACGCAAAACTTGTATTGCGTGTCTGTTTAGACAACGACGGTGCTCGGAGTCACTGAAAATATAACGTTTTGGAAGCGGCTCAGGGTCCATCGCTGTGTAAACAGGCGAAAACAAGACTTGTTACCATGGCCGTGGTAAATAGTTCTGCTGCACATTTGCAAGTAGTAGGACAATAACAACCATGGCCAGCTTCTGGAGTGGCATGACTCCCAGTCCATGTTCTAGTTTTGTAGTCCATATTAGCAGTTTTTTAGACATCGTTTTCAGAATGTTGCCATGTAAACGTGAAACGTCTGTCGAACGATACTGCAAAAACGATGCATTTTCACTTGAAATGTTGCGTGAAGGGGGCTTAAACCTACATAGCAGCCTGACGAGCAGCTGTAAAACTGTTGTTACCCTTTGCTTTCCATAGTCACCTTCTAACAAGAGGTTCATTGAAAGGAGTACATTTTAAATTGTTGTTTGGTATGGTCCTGTTTAGGACCAGTCGACGATCGGAACAGATCGTTTTCAAGTGTCCACCTTTGTAAATACTCTCAGGCCAACCGAGAGTCTTTTAGCATGTGATCAATATCTCACTGGGGTCTCAATGGCATGAGGTGGATGATGTGAAATGATGTGTGATGAGGGCCTGCACGTCTCAGTCGCTGCATGCATGTGTAGTAATCGACCCAGTGCAAATGTTTTGTACTCATTCGAATCTGTATGTATGTATGTGTGTGCAGTGTATTTGGTCATGTCACGCCACACGTGTGCTTTCAATGAAGTCGATAAATTTTCTTTCCTGTTGATTTGAGGTTGTATTACTTCAGGGAGAAAAACTTGAATCAATTACTGCACTAGAATGAAAAGGAGTGTATTCTTGAAGGCAATGGTATCATTTTAAACATGTTGGTTCCACTAATTGTCCACTTTGTAAATCATGGTCCAGTGTCAAATGAATTTATTTTTACTTATACCGTAACAATACATCTTAGCAGTTAAAAAAAAGACAGAACTTGAAATGGTCACGCATTTATAAAGAACATGCATTTGTGGGATGGGAAGTAGTGTTGACTTTGTGATTTTTACCAAAAAAAAAAAAAAAGATGTGTTGAATCTTCTCTGCCCGTTATGCATTTATTCATTTTTTGCTCTTGACTGTCGGTTTGAGCTTGTTTTACCCTGAGGCACATGACTGTCAGCACTTGTCAGCAGAGGCTATCGCGACGACACTGACAGCTAGAAGGCTTTCCTCCGTCCTTTCAAGGAAACAAGGTGGTTGACATTCATAGCCATTTCTCTGGATCTGTCAGTAATTTTTTTTTCTTTAGATTCTTTGTAGTATTTCTTTTTTCCTCATTTTAGTTCAGGGGCCACATACACACCCCAATGTCATCTTGAGAGGATTGGACTGATCAAAAAGTGCCATAATCACATTTAAATGAAAAATTGTGGGGAAAAAAAAGTATTGTCTGTGTAGCAGTGGTTGGTGTTTTTGTCTCACAGCGAGAATGTTGCGGGTTCAAATCCAGCTTGATACCTTTCTGAGTGGAGTTTGCAAGTTCTCTGTGTGGTACTCCGGTTTCCCCCACAGTCCAAAAGCCATGCCCCGAGGACTGGTGGGGACCCTCAGTCCCCAACCAGCTCCTGCTATTATGCCATGCTATGTGGCTACCTACCAATGGGTCAATTCGATGATGACATTTCCCCCAAGAGGATTATTAAAGTATTCTCCTGGTTGCAAAATACAGGGAAATGTAAAAAAAAAAAAAAAAACTGCTACAACTCTTACATTGTGCAGCCTTTTGCATGCACAGTTTTCCAAACTCACCCTTACAACATAACTTTAAGACTAATTGCGAGCAGGATATTGAACCACAAACTTCTCCTAATGGTGAGTGAATGGGTCACTGTGACTCACCTTGTAAAACACTTTGGGGGCTGTTAAATTAGTGGAAAACTGAACTCCATTTACCATATATGTCTACTTCAACAATTCTTCTGACCTCTGACACCAAGTAGGCATCTTCACCCAGAAAACTGCTGTTCTCTGAATATATTACTCTTTCTGACCCATACTATGTCAGTGTATGCTGACATCACTGTTTTTGTCATTTCCAGTAGATGAACGGTCACTCATCATTGATTATTTATCAAAAACAGTGTATAAGGTTTTCAAAATTTTATAAAAGACTATGAAAGACTGTTTTGCCAAAAATGATTCATCACAATCCAAACAAAAAGTTTAGATATTGACAGCAGGAAAAGTCCAAGACATTTAAGCACCGTTATTGCTGTTATTGCTTACTATAACAATGTGTATTCTTTCAATGCAGTTAGTCGTTGTGAGTTTGTGAAGTCATTATTATATTAAAGCCTTGGACTTTTTCAATAGTCAGTAGACATGGACCTAAAATTGTATAGGAAACCCAAGATCACCTGCTTGTTTGCAAAACTGCACCACAAAACACCATCGCAGCTGCGAGTAGGTCTCCTGGGGGAATGAGACGTGTTTCAGAGTGAAAGAAACCATTTGGTCGATGTTGCACAGGATCAATACATGCATTCCAGCAAACAATGGAAATACTCGGTACTGATCTGTTTCAGCAGGTCTACTAATTATAATAAAGCTGCTTTCAGCACAATTCAAATGTGTTTAAAATGATAAACCGTTTTATTTTTATTTTCATAAAATTTGATCTAAAAATTACCAAAGTGAAAAAGATTTTATGAAAGAAGGTAATTGGCTGGAGGACCAGGGGATTTGTCTGGTCTGTATCCTTTAACCTGCTTGGGTGACCCTGCCAGGAGCACTCGACTCCAGCCCACAATGCTCTCGGGGTCCATTCATTTGCATAAAGCTATCTTACTCTTAAACCAAAAACATCACAGACAGGGTCGACGTGTTTGTTAACCGGTGAAGATGTATGGGAGATCACCATTGTTGAGGGGGAAGTCTCATACAGATGTGATGAGGGTTTCAACAACATATTTGTTTACCCCAACTTGTGAGTTTGAATGGGTTCAACTGACATAAGAGAATATGTCAGATTCCTGGTTGGGAGTTATTCTGGGTCTGACTCAAGTTTAGTGTCTGTGTGAGAATAAACTCTATTGCAACAAGTATTTTTGTTCACCATCGACACTCCACTTTGACTTTTTTTGAGAAGATTTGGGAAAATTGTGGTTAAGTGACTCCATCTGGCCCAGACCAGGACAGTTGGCTTTTTGCCACGACACCACCCATGAAAGAATGTCACGGCAAATCCGCAGAAGAGAGTGGATGTGGATCTAGCACATGCTTAGGAAACCCCCAAATTGTGTGACAAGACGAGAGCTCTCTCGGAACCCGCAGGGAAAGAGAAACAAGGGTCACCCCAAAAATGAGCTGGACACGATCAGCGGAACAGCAACTCAGTCAGACGGGCATAAGATCACCAGACCAGATCAAGATCATTCAGACTGGCATATTTTTGTGGATGCCTTTGGCTCCTCTTTGGCGTGGTTAAAAAAAAAAAACGATATTCCTAATAATAATTGCCATTTGGCATCAACAATCACCCATGTTCAAAACCACATACAGTAAGTTACATTTCTCTACCGTTCAAACACACAAAAAGTTGTCTTACACATAACGTCATGGACTGGCTGGCAGCCATTTGATTGGCCAACGAGATACTTATGTTGTCAAGCAGTTTGGTCAGTACCTCATTTTGTGGCCAGTAATTTTTATATCAAAGTGAAACATACTTGTTGTTGTTTGTAGCTGAGGTAGCCTTCAGTCCCTGTAATACCTTCCTTTGATTGCAACACTTCCATGAATGCCGAGAGCCTTTGAACCCTCAACACACTGCTTTGAATAAAGTGGGCAGACAAATATTCTAAAATATTCTTAACGTCTCCTTGTTTACTTCTACCAGTCTAAACACAGTGGAACCCCCACTGTGTGACAATCGCCCAGGGTATCCGCCTCCGATTTTATGAATTCGCACCAACCTGTTGCTGTTCCTTTACTGCGGCCTCTTACATAATATAAATGGAAAGTAGCAGAGGGAATAACACCAGCCCTCACATTAATGCCAGCAACAGTCGTCAACAACAGCGTCACTGTACGTGCCAGGAGGAGATTAAAATTATGCATCACTTTTTGATAAGAAAATATTTTATCAAAGAGGGATGGCCCTTGTTTTTCTTCTTTTTTTCAATGATATCAAAAACATGTTTTTGTGCAGCTTTTTCCTCTCATTAATAGATTTACCACTCCTCCGATTTACTACCCTATGAGACAGATCAATTGTAAATTAGCATCTATTATCTGTACGGTAGTCACAAAAACGCCCCTGCAATATTTACAAAGTCCATTTTCTTTTTGTCTTGGATCAAGTCAGGATATCATTTTCTCACAAATTCCTGAGAAACATTGTATTATTGGTTTATCCTGGAGAAAGCAGCAAACATGTCGTCACTAGACAACATGTTTGAGAGGAAACTTGGGCTCGACTGTCGGACCAACACCAGACACATTTCATTTTTGAGTTTTACCTTTACCATTAACATTTAACATTATTAGTTCTGCTGTTCTTCTAATCCTGCATCGTTCTAACATAAATGACTTGCTTATCTTGCCCGTGTTTCGTTTATCTCCTACCACAGAATGTTCCTATGTGTGTGTAGTATCAAAGACGACGGACAAACAAACCAATATGCTTGTTTGGATTGGAGGACTTGTTCACAGCTCAGAGAGCAGATGACCTCGAGATACTGTTTCGGGTCAGGATGCAAAACTGACTTGACACAGGCGTTGGGCTTTTCGGTTGCCGGGGCCTGGGCTGCTATTTCTGGACGGGCTCCGATGATTCATTAGAGGCTGAGTGGAGGTCTGACGTGTCAAGATGTGTCATTCCACTAATTGTCATCCTGACTTATCCAAAGCTCTCTCCAGGCCCTGAGCTCTCCTCTGACCAGAGATTATTCCAACACAAAACCAGGCAGAGGGAGTAGATTTTATTCACCTCCGGGAAGGAGAGTGTGCTCTGGCTCTCTGGAGGCGGGTGTTTGTGTTTGGACAGCTGGACTGCTAATATATTTGATCCTTTTCACAACATGAAAGGCCAATACTTCCCGTCTGAAATCTGCAATTCAATTTTGTTTTATGCAAAGCGACATTTCGCAAAGTACACACTTCAATGATAGCTTTGTAGGGCTTTTGTTATTTTTGATATCTATAAAATATTTTAACAGCAATGAGGTATCTTTTTATTGTTTTATATGGAGTCACAATCTGAGGCCCCATTTACACCACATCTCAAGTGAAAACACATCATTGTGTGTTTTCCTTTCAGAAAGTTTTCACGTTTTAATGGCAACGTTCTTTAAACGATGTCCGTTTACACAGCAAAGAAAAGAAAAGAAAAGTTAGACATGCACACTGCATTGGTTTCGATAACTACACCCAAATGCAAGAAGCATTAAAAAAACGTTGTAGTTTGCTTGAATTCAACCACACAAACATGAGCCCCAGAAAAAGTACAGTGTAAACATCTACATTTAGAAGCCTTTCTTCATTTTATAGAAATTATTGAGAAGATGGAATATAAACAACTTAATTGTCTTCTTTTCAGGAAAAGTGCTGAACATTTTAGTTCAATTTCATCTTGAGTGGGTTGGACTACTAAAAACACGTGCCATAATAAAAAAAAAAAAAAAAAAAAGAGTCAATGTTTTTCTTTGTTGTGGTGAAGAGTACTTTATGAAAATATCTCTGTTTTTTGGATTACTACTGAAAATTGTCAGCCATTCTCAGCCAATCATGACACTAATTTCAATGAAACCTTCTGGTAGATAATACAGTGGAATTTCCAGGAAAAAAAAAAAAAGCTGTTATCTGTTGCATTATGCAAGTTTTTATAAGCTCACCCTGACAGCTAGTTGCTCACTTTCAATCAGACATCTCAGCTTGGGTCTCAGTGTTGTGTTGTGTTCGTTACGCTTATGGAAAGTGTCTTAAAATCAGTGTTTTCTCTGAATTTTTTTTTTTTAGACAATTTGCTTGATGGATAGGAGCGTCTTGGGGGAAGGTCTTGGCCCACAGGCCGTATGTTTGAGACCCCTGATCATTATAAAAAGCTATCTGCCATTGTTAATGTTGTTGACGTACTCAAACATAAGCAGAAATACTAAATTAATGCAAAAACTGTGATTTTTAGATTCAAAAACTTAGCATCAGTATTGGAAAACATACACACATTACTCAATGTTTTCATTTTAGGACACAAAGACAACCATTTCTCTACTAAGTTGTCATCATGGTTATGAGCTGCTATAGGCTTACCCAGGATATCCTATTCAATGTTATTTTGTGGTCACACTGACTTGTTTATCCCATAATGATATCCAAAGTATCCAGCTTAATTATGTATGCCGGGGTATTTGTGATTAGGATATGAATATTCATGTAAACAGCTTAGCCCTGATATGACCTTACTGGAGCAGGAGCTGGTGGATATCGTTACTGCACTGATCATTTTCACAGAGTTTTAACAGTCAGCTTGACTTAATGGGTCCACTACTGCAACATATCTGAAGTTATTTTAATGATGTCTTTGTTCACTGATTGTTTCGGCATTCATATTTACATCAAAGTGAGATTTATTGAAGGATTTTTCTGCCAATGTTATCGACAAAAGAACAGTGCGTGATATACAGTACCAAGCCTAAATATATACAGGAAGGGTGTCAGACACATAGGCTGTGGTTCACAATCAGGTGTTCAATCTGGCTCACAAAGTGACTTTGCAAAGGTGAACCTTACAAAGAAAATCTTTTTAAGATTTTCCAATAAAATAAGAAGCTTCTGTTATTATATTTAGAAATGTATTAACTTCATCTTACTGGGTTATTGAAATCAATGAACATAATTTAACACTCAGGTCTCAACCAAGAACAATATAAAAGTGAAAAATACCTTTAAAATGTAGCTTATATATAGCATAGTATTTTGCTTGTATACATTTATAAACAAATTTCTTAAGCGTAGAGGACACAACAGACATTGGGGTAGTCCGGGACTCGGTTCAGTAGGGAACAGGGGGAGCCAAGAATTTTTACACCTTCATTTGGTTCAGGTAGCGTTCACATTCATTTATGAGACTGTATCAAACCGCCTGGAAAATGTAATGCAATTACAACAGCTGCCCATTTGGGGGCGCTGTCGCAATGTTGCAACGTCGCAGTGTCGAAACAAACACTAACCAGAGAGGAAGTAAAGAAGAAACATGAAACAAGAAACCATTTGTGATTTTCATCACATTTCATAATTGTTTGAAATGTCAGTATTTCCATCACGTTTTCGCTGCGCCACCACAAAGAAAAAGATTAAAGTTATTAAATATAATTGTGGCGCTATTTTACCGGGCCGGTCGACTCGATGAAATCAGGCTGAAGAATGCCCCTGAACCAAAATGTGTTTGACACCATGATGTTAATTCACGTGTTTTATCTCAAATTTGCTTTGTTTTATTGCTCTTTTTCATCTTACTATGTATGTTGTCCATCACTGGGATTTCTCAACTCTAGTACAAATAAAATATATCTTATCTAATCTTTTCTTACAGTTGTATCTAATAGTAGCATTGGAGCGTTAAGAGGCTGAGTATGTGAGAACACGCTGAAGGCTGCAGATATTGTGCAGCCTGAGAAAGAACATGCTTTTGCCGACCCGGAGAGAAATTATGTGGCAGACGGATTTCAGCTGATTTGCTCAAAAAAAAACAAAACACAAAGACTAATTTTATTTCAGGGTTAAACCAAAATGAAAACAAAAAAAAACAATGTCAACTGCATATTTCTTTCTTTAAATAAATCAAAATTTGTAAAAACATATATATAATACTTGTAGACATGTACTCATCCATCTTCACAGTGAAAAACAAATGGTTAATTTGTCATTATTTGCAGGTTATAATGGTATTTTTTCATTTAGCTGGCCGTCTTGAGCCCAATTTGAGCTGTATGTGAGATATTTTTTCATTTTAATAGTGTTGCTGTCAGAGTGCGTTTTCTTTACATTTTCATTCATTTATATATGTTTTGAACTTGTGCCCACAATATACGTTTTTCTATGTAAAGTAACAGGTTATTGTTTTCATTTTCATATGGTCTGTAGGCTATTGTTAAAAAAAAAAAAAAGAATTTCTGCCATGAACTTTCTGTAAACAAACTGCGAGCAATTCATTAGTTCCCTAACATAATTAAGTTGGTTAAGTTGATGTGATGGGTGAGGCCATTACAGCACTCAGAAGTTTATTATTTCGATTACTGTTCATTCATGTAAGCTCACAAATTGGCATTGGCTTATTGAACAAATATAGCATACATGTAGGGTTGTGCATGCACCATATGTTCTATTAAGTTTCGTAAATTGTAGTCGAAGATGGAAAAGGTTGTTGTGACACACCCGCTGCTGGTCACTTACAATAATGGTTACCATTAACAAACAACTCAAAAGCAGTTCAGGCCCCATAAACTCTTCTTATGTATTGGGATTTTAACACTAGCAGGAAATAAATGGCAAGTAAATGGATTTCACATATATAGCGATTTTCAACTGTGCGAGCAGTCCCAAACTGCTTTACATCATTAATCACATTCTCACACACACATTCACACGCCAATAGAGGCTGTTGCCATGCAAGGCGCTATCAATTCATTAGAAGCAATTTGAGAAATGAATATTTACCATTGTATTTAAGTTTGCTGAAGGTGTGACGTTTAGACGTGAACTCCAGGTGCCATGTGCTGAACTATTTCCATC
>OMNM01002696.1:0-11023 GCA_900302745.1 Parablennius parvicornis | reverse complement strand
GATGCCGGGGTCAGTCGAAGTTGCCCTGCAGAGGCATATGGAACTGTGCTTCCTTTGATTAATTGAACCCCGAAGAAGACTAATACTCCGAAGTGAACTGGAGGAAATAATTTGTGCTAGAGACAATGTCGAAAGTGATGACAAACATAGCTTAGTGTTTCCCTGGTTGCACCTCAATTCCCTGCAATGTCAACTTTGAAACTGCGGCACTCCTCAATATATTATCATGTTACACTCATTTGTTTTCATTATTGCATCAAAGCGGATCTGGTCATGCAGCGGCCATTTTCTGCTGTACGGAGGCCTAGAGAACAAATGTGACTGTGGAGTCACTTCGGGGTTACGAAAACAATGAGGAATCTGCAGTTTAATAAAGGGTTAGACTCACATTCTTATGTTACTACCTAAAGAGAGCAACAGCCACCGGACTTCAGGGTGAAAAAACCTTCTTATTGTTCCCTCCTTCTAGACCAATATTTGAATTTCTGTGTGCCGTTTAAAGTAGGTTCCTGTTCGGGGACATCGCCTAACAATCCTGTACACTACATTTGTCTTAATATGATCTTGTTAAAAAATGCTGTTGAATTCAGCACTGAGACCCACACTGAAAATCATTTCAACAACTTTTACATGGACAACCACCCAGATTATTAAGCAATTAATCATCTATATGTTATTCCATACTTTTATTATGTTATAGTGAGTTTACTTTCATAAGACTTTGATTCCTGAACAGTCTTTGCCACAAAAATATTCTTTTTTTCTTAAGTTGTTTTACTGGATTGACCCTTTTAAAAGACATTTATTGCTATACTCCAGCCCAGATCCTTAATACTTAAAGGTCACTGTAAAAACACCATTTGTGCTATTGAACATTGTAAAAAAGTATTGCACTGACTAAGAGTGACAGCTATGTTTTCAATTTCTATTATGAAAGGTCTCAAAATTGCATCCATTTTTCGATTTCTGTAAATAATTGGCTACATTCAATGTGGGTAACACTGTTCCTCCTCTATATTGCACTATTTGATATAGAAACACCAGCTACTTTCTCAGAATTAATTATGTATTTATGCAATTGTCATCCATTTAAATTGTTTCAGTTTTTATAGTAATGAAAATAACAGTTTACCAAGCTCGGTCACCTCCCCAATAAAGGGTCAATTCAATCCAACAAAAAATATGAGACAGTGCTTGAAAAAATGACATATTAAATATACATAGCAAAACTAGGTCAAACCCAATATAAGGTAATAATGATAAAACTCCAGAGAGATTCCTTCAAAACAGATACAGGAAGATAAAACATACTTCTGTTTTGGCAAAAACTTTTATTGAGCTTGTTCAGGAGACAGGTAGTTGTGTTAAACACATTTCCATCTGTTTTCTATCCAAAATGCAGACCTGGGTCTTAAAGTCAAAATCCTATACACGCAGATGTTAACATATTGATGGTGGACAATGTTTACTATTTAATATATACCACTTCAAGTTAGCTTGGTTCACATTACACCACCACTGGTCTCGTTCCTGCCGTTAAACTTGACTTGAAAGCCGTGTCCTTCCTGCTCCAGTGTTGGTAAACAATGGCAGAGTTTTGTTAAAGAGCTGTAAAAGGAGCTGAGTGGGGTATGTTAAGTAGCCTCTGAGTGAAGCTGGAGGGTGAGGGGTGAAGGGAGAAGCTGGCCCGGGCAGACAGGTGGAGGTAAGCTGAGAGCCATACCACCCAAGGGGACGATGAACTTGAGACGTGTCCCGCACCGTCCCCAGGAGGTGGAGGTCAGCAGACGGCCCTTGTCGATCGGCCGAGATGCCCCGGGAAAGCAAGGAGGGCCCGGACTCGTCTTCCCACTGATGAAATGAAGCCACAGTTGCGGGCCAGGTCAGTCACAATTAGGACTCATAAAATATAATCAAAAACCTCAAAAGCTGGGCTCCGGTGCTCGGGTGGCCAGGACAGAACAGAGCTCATCTTTGTGCTGGCATGAAACAGACACACCTTGTTTCAGCAGCGGAGATGTATCTCCGCACAATCTAAGAGTTGGTGCTGTTATTGTACTGGTGCTCTAAGAAGCCAGAAGTAATTAACTTTGAGAAAAGTACCATTTTAAGTGTCACAATCCCTTCGTAGGCAATTTCCACAATACATGGGGGCTTTTATGCTAATCTCTCCACGACATCAGAATACGGTTATAACCGTCTACAAGCCCAGAGGTTGTTTGTTTTCCACCAGCATCTCTATCTAAGGCAGATTTATTGTTTGTTTTTGAAAGCTGGTAATTAAGGCAGCTGCAAATTTGTATTTCTGTTGTCTGAGGCCCGGGGCAAGGATTAAGAGCATTTAGCATTGTGGAGAGTTCTCCGCCTCCCCTTAAATAGAGTAAATGGGGGGAAAAAAAAAGAAAAATAGGGAGATGAGTTTGTGTCTTGGTGAGGCATTCACTGTTTGACATGTTTATATAATTGTTCAAAAAAAGGAGTCTTTGAATCACGTGTACTGAAGTGACTTTAAAGAAGCTGCTGGATGCGACGGTGCGCGTGCAAAAAAACCTAAGAACCCTAAGTTTACATAGTTCCCTTGACAGACAGCTAATATCTCTCCATGAAACAAAGCACTGATGTGGAAGTGATTAATAAGTACCATTGATGTTTCCGCCTCTTCAAAGCGCTCACATGACATAAATCACATCTTCTTAAGAGAAACGGTTGGAGCTACACCTGCGCTTGGATTGTAGTTTTGACACCAAAGTTCCGCGCAGTGCCAAAAGGTATTTGGAATGGCCATCGCTTTCTGACACTCATTACCCCGGTATTACACGAACACGTCAAGCATGAACATATTTCCTGTTTCTGCATTACGACTGGAACAAAGAGTTACATTATAGCCGAGGAATCCTTCAACGCTCACCAGCCACGGTTTGCCCCGGAGGCTGCACCCGCGGGTGACATCTCCACTCCCTGGCTTATTACACCTGCCTGTCACAGCATGAGCTCTTAACCTACTTGCCCAATGGCAACCGTGATCCGGGCTGTCACCGGGAGTGACCCGCTGCTCAGACTTGCTCGCCGAGAGGAAGTTTTCTGTTAAAGATGGAGCTTTTGAAAGCAGATCAAGGCGATAAGCCAGATTGAGCAGGTAATAAGTCATTTTAACTGATTCATCATTTAACTGGCTCTGACGTACCGAAATCCACACTGATAATATCTGCTACAAATTATAGGCTGTGCAAAAAAAAAAAAGGAAAAAAAAAACTACTTTACAGGTTCACTGATGTGGCAGTAAATGATTTTGCTCTCAGATTGTGGAGCGCCGACTACATCTCTGCTTCAGCCTCAGCTTACAGTAAATTATGCTGTCAGTGTAAATTAAACTACTTTTATTCTTCTTGTGTTTCGTTTGTTGTCCTTCTTCACAACTTTGTCAGATGAAGACAAACATTTCGGGCCAACAACAAAGACTTGCAAGGTAATGTCTGCTTCGCGTCAGTTCTTACATTTTTAATCAAACTGCTCTTTCAAGTAGATTTTTACAAGGTGTGAAAGAAATGACGCAGCAAATTGGAATAAACTAAGTTAGGCGCCCCCCAACCACCACCCCATTAAGCACAATCTTTAGGACTGCTTGTCTGTCAATTGAATTAATTTCTGTTTTTACCCTTTTACCAGTAGACCAAACTTTATTAAGGTTTGCCGCTGCAGTAGGAATGCAACGCAAAAAAGCAACACATTTTATACTTCCTGCAGTGGCAGATGTGGGGTGTTCGGGGTAAACAGAAGTAACTCAACCGTTAGCATCAATAGTGATGCATATTGTAGTGAAACTCAGACATGCTCCAGTTGTCCCTCGCAATCCCGGTTAATGAGTAACAACCCAAGAGGATCTGCTGAGACCAAAACTGTTGAAACACCTCAGTAAATGGAGCAAATTCCAGAAATTATACAACATCCATAAGACAGATCAAACTAATGGACCGTGTGAGAGAGTTGTTGTGTTACATCGACGTGGAACAACACCAAATGAAGTTGCAACGGGGCTAAGAGGCTTATATTTATTCTTTTCACTGAGTTTTCCCAGCAATTGATTGATCCAGTGGTAAGCATTGCCGCAAAAAAAATCCCATGTGAAACAGTTGGTCTATTAATATTATGCATTTGCAAGAAGCCAAACATGAAGAAGACCTGTATCATATTTCCCACAGGAAATGTGCGCATGCATGCAATGTGACTGCATCTGCAAAGGTGGAGAGTGTGCTCGAGAGGAAAAGTTTATTTTCCTTCATACATTCCTCCACCTTAGCTCTGTCATAAGCTATTTTCTGCTCCACTGCAAATCCTAATTGATCGAGTTCAATCTCAGCTTTACATTACATGGGCAGATGACATCATTTGATACCGATATTTTGCGCCGCTCTCGCAGGCTAATATTGTTTTGCCAGCTTTACGGCAAACGCTCCGTCTAGACAAAAGCATATGTACACAGAAATCGAGTGTATAAATGTTTAGACAATCATTATTTTAATTTAAAAATTTTAAGGTTGACTTACCTTTGGGTGCATGGTGCCAGTCATTGTTGGATGGTGTTTTGCTAAGGCCTCGGGTGCTTTGGTGTCTTTCAGGCTCGCATGCTTCAGGAGGCTAAGTCAAGAGTGGAGAGACAATAGTGCGATTTATTAGACAGCTGAAGATCAGGTTCTTCTGTCAGGCCTGGCTCCGCTCAAAGGTTAGACTTTTTAACTCTTGTATTGTTTCAGTTATGAAGCAATGATGGAAGTAATTTTGCGCCTTCTCATCTGTGTCTGTCATTTCTGACAGTCGGCGTTCTCATCAAATAATCCCCCTCATAATCCTGCACTGTTTAAACAAACAACACAGGGGTAAATGGTCTGGAATAGTTTCTTATTAAAATATTGGCGGGTGACAAGTCTGCAGATCCTCACTGTCATTTTTAGTTCCCCCCCCCCAATCTTAAACCCTCAAGGAGAGGCTCCTCTTTCATATATTCAGACATGAAGCAGATCTTTTTTTCTTCTGTTTAGTTCTGTAAATGCTACATTTTTCTACTGTAATGTCTTGAAAATCTGTCATTTGTTTCTGTTATAAAAACTCACAGCACCACAAGCACATTTTCTTCCTACATACCAAAGTCTTTCTTTTTAACAAGACAATTAAGACGCTTTCAAACATCAGTCACTGCAGGCTTTATTGGCATTCATTTCTTCAGGGTAGTGCAGCAGCCTCCCAGAGGGGCTGCTAAATCAACCTTAAGACCTGAGACTAGTGCTTTAACCCCTTGACTACCTCTCACCCGACTCCTCCCCCTCTCAAAGCTTGTCCTTTAGACATTTACTAATAAACAACAGGTCAGCACCTGCAATGGCAGGTGATTTATTTGACCCTGAAAAGCCATGATGAGCACGCAAGTGGGGAGGGCGGCGAGGTGGAGGTTAAGGAGGGGAAGATCCCCACCAGAAAACCAGCTCCTCAGCCCCGGAGGCCTGGAAGTCGACGCCCCCACTGTAAAGCACTTACTGCTCGCTTCGTTCTGCTTCTCATCGGACTGTTTTCTTTAGTTCCCCCGTAAAAGACGGCTGAATCGTTTCAGTTTATCACCGTGAGCTCATAAAAAGCCCAGAGGATAAAATAATCACTTGTCTAACAGGTGAAGGAGGCCGAGGTGGGGGTCCGGGTATGACATCACCGGCCCCGACTGAATCGTCCGAACGCCTCCCAAACAACCTCCGTCCCGGGCGGACCGTGCCAGTCGCATAGGGCCACCATGTCGTGGACTTGTGGGGCAATGATAAAGGATTAAAGTGTGTTTCCTCTGCATCTGTCCAATGGATTGAGCTGATCAGACAAGGTACAGCGCAGGATGTTGTCCAAGGACCTAACTAGAGCTGAATTATTGAGTAACAGGAAATTAAAAAATTCCTGCAATGCCGATCCACCACTCACAGTAATTCTTTAGCAATCTGCCCCCTCCCTGAACTCCAGCCATCGGGGACCCTTTTGTTGTTGTTGTTGTTGTTGTTCTTTTCGTTGTTATTGTTGTTGCCAACACATCTCAGTCTTTTATAAAAAAGATTAAAAAAGGTTCAGCAAACTCCCTGCACGTTTTTCACAGATAGAGTTTGATTGTCGTTTAGCATCAGCAGCACGATGCATGCCACCTTTAGATCGTCAAATACAGCCTCCCGGGGGAACAACACTTTACTAGAGAAACACAGCAGCCACCAAAAGTTAATGAAAACGCCGGCAAGTTTAATGATTGTATTTAGCCAGATTCTAGGTTGTCTGGTTCATCCATTTGGGGGTATTTACTGTGGTCCTCTTGCCAAATGCAGATAGCTCTCTAGCTGTTAATTCCCTGCATAATACACGGGATAAAGCCCGAAATGTTCCACTGTTCCAAATCTCCCCTGAATAATTACACTGAAATTTTTATTCAACGTTGATGTGGCTCTGAGACTGATCCGTTTCCAGGAATCATAGGAAGAGGAACCAGCATCTTCCAAATCAGACCTTCATCTTGCCATGTGGGCATTTTCTTTTTAGAACCTTGTTACACACCAAAAAAAAAGAAAAACCTTGTTGAAATATATTACAGCAAACATGCAGCAGTAACTGAAAACACAATGTCTTTTGGATGGAAAGGATATTTTCCCTCTTTGCCGTATATTGTCCCCGTTCTTCTTAGACCAACTAAATCAGACAGATGGAAAATTATTACACCGTGAAATGACCTCTGAGTTGGACTGTGTGCTTTTATGTGGGTGTTATTATAAATTATGTGAACACATTACACAATCACCTACAAGTTAGAGCGGACAGGCTCTGTGAAACTGTAAGCAGGTGTGAATGAATGCTGAACAGAAGTACCAAACTGTGACCGCAGGCCCGTCTGAGCCGTTTACACTCAGTAACACAGACCTTAAACCCGCTCGTAAAATATTAACAACGTGAGGAAAAATTACAGGTGCATTACTTTAAATTTCAGCCCGCATGTGGGAATGGTTAATGCAGCACTTCTAATGTGGCCGTGCCGGCTTCTCTCATTAGCCGAGCGGCTGCGGCGGGGAAGGAGTGGCGAGTGCACGCTTATGTAGCGCATTGAGGTCTGTTTGTTCAAGACTGCAGTGCACCTAAATGTCACATGAGGACTGAGCCGCTCCCAACACGCTACCTCCTTTCACCCCGAAGCAGATCGGGCTCATAAAGTTTTGGCCAGTAGATCATTTGCTTAAAACATCCTTTGCACACCGTGTGGGCGGGGTTTACTCCTCTGGATCTTTCTCATAATAATCACAACGTGTCTCTTCATTATGGTGTTAATGTTTCATGTCTGTGACCTCAAGACATAACAGAGGACTTTATATTGGTCAGAGACGGAAACATTGACACCATCGTAGTGTACCGTTACATGACTGATGCAGACGCTTTCTCATTAAAGAGATTCTTCAAGTCTCAGGCCACAAGTAAATAATGTTGGTTTTTCTTCTTCTGGTTTTATTGTGGTCTGTGGACAATCAAAGGAAAGTTTCAGCAATTCCACTGTTAATTATGTTTAGCTTTTCACTTTAGCGTGTGTAAAACGCTACACTACCAGCCTGATTCAATATAATTGGGATGAAACGAATAAAGTAATGTTGGCTAGAAAAAAGAAGTATCTGTATTTAAGTGGAGTTTTGTCTTTCTTTCATTTATTGAATGTAAACATGCAGCTTCTCCTCTGCAAAACAAAAAGAAATCTTGTGAACAAACTCAACCATGTTCACCTACATACAGTCATTCATCCCTTAAGTGACGTCTTGCTTCCGTTGGAAGTGATGCGAGCAGTGAGACTCTTTTATATTCAAGGAGGTAGAAAGCTGAAGCAGTAGGTGAAGTATGCTAAAACACCCTGCAGAGGAATTGTGATAATTCTCTGTGGGTTAATTACAAAGTGGAGCACCTTTCATTAAAAAAAATACTTTGATCTGAGTCATCCATACATATATTGCATACATCCACTGTAGTCGATCGTCTTCTGTTATAGTTTCGGTTGTTGGTTCTTCTGCGTTTCTGCGTTGTTAGGCCTCCAGAATCTCATCGTTGTTTCCTGTGATCTCAAAAACCTTGTTATTTTGATCGATTGGATTCTTATTTTCTCGTGTTGGAATCTGTCATATAATATATTTGAGGAGCTTTAGAAAAACTGTTTACATTACAAAGTGTCTGTCCACTGACAACAACGGTAACAATCGAGTTCACCAAGTGGCACAAGTATTGGAGATGGTCAGTTGATTGACATAGTGACTAATAACAATTTTAAGAAATGGCTACTTGATTAGACTTTACATTAGAATGTAAAACTTCCATGGATTTATTTATTAATATTGGATGTCAGACTTTGGAAAACACTTGAAAACCAAATTACTTGAGAAAAGAAAATGCAGGCTGCTATTGTAGCATCAGACCATACCATATAAATATGCAGACTGGTGATGTCATGAAATAATCCAAATGTTTGAGTTAAATACATTTGGTATTAAATCTGTTAAACTTGTTACCTCATTGTTTTTCTTGTTTTCACGCTGACATTGGATTGTTTTGTTTTCCTCAGTCCCATCGTTTGCCCTTCCTTGTGTATTACGTTCTTTTACTCTACATTGCTTCATTCCTAAATATTACAGCCACTAGAGGTCGCTATAAGATTTACTTTTGATGTTTCTGACATCTACGTCCTACTTCCTCATATTTAAAAGACTGATAAACAAAAAAATGACAATTGAAAGATCTTAAAAACATTGAGATGCAGTTACGATTGTAAATATACTTCTTTGTGTTATGTATGCATCCTATCACTTCAAATGTCGGTGTAGTAATTAAAAACAAACTGTCAAACTGTCTGACTTTTAATTCCTGTTTCGTGTTTGGGGGAATTTAATATAGCTCTGTATATCAAATCCTTATTCAGAATATGGCTGTGTCTGGCTCTGTCATGTACATTACATCAACCTCATCCTAATTCTGTTCCAACCAAACAATCATTTGGATTAATTGTCAGAGAAAATCTCCCGTATAGAAAAAAAAAAAAAAAAAACACTGCGTGCATGTTGTGTGTGTGTGCGTGTCCTTGTATTACTGCAACCACGCACGATTATTTTGCTCTCTGTCACAAACATGAGGACTTGAGTGGAGTGTGAGTTGTGTTTGAAAGGTGGTAAACCTGCTGAGGCTCTTTAATTTCCCCCCTCTTCACCGGCATGAGGGATGGTTCAAAGGGTGACTCTCTGACAGGCCATGTGATCGCTCCTCCGTCCTTTATCTGCCTCCCCACATTAGCACGTAAATGAGGCTGCACTTTGGGTTTTGGGAGCTGGAGCGTGCTCAGTGTAAACAGGAGTTGTACTGTTATCATTATTGGACAGATTTCTGACATCCTAACACCTCCGTTTCATTAACATTCAAAGGGGCTGGGATTTTGACACTGCCTCTGTTTATACAGATTTATGAATACTTTGCGGTAGGGATTGTATACAAAGTACTGTATACATAGTATCTCCACTGTTGAGCGGAGGTATACGCGTCCATATTGACAACCTGCAGCATTGCGGTGTACACAAACGATTGAGTGCTTGAGTGCTGAAGTTAAAATGTTTCTTTGCTAAAGCACAACGTAAGAGGCAAACAGTGGGACTGTGAAGATGGTCTGGAGAGCAGAAAAGAGAGCCTTTTCCTTTAGGATGGACACAATATTGTATGTATAATTAGCCACAGTGCCATATTTCAATGCAGCTGGCATATCGGTGTTGATGTGTATGCTGGAGTGTGTTCTCAGGCCTACAGTGGGGTGACTGCAGGGTCCCGAAACTCCATTGTGATTCGAGCAGAGCTTATCGCATGGGAGAGAACTGGCAGCCTCTTAAAAGGTATTATATGTGCTCTCACTCTCCTTCCCTCTGTCTGACAGGAGCCCTTGGGATGAAAGGGAAAAGCAGTGGAAAAAGAGACATCGGTTCCCGACATGGGGAAGTCTTTGTTTCTATTCTCTCCATCCAAAGTCTCTCCAGGAATCCTAATTTCCACCATTCACCTACCTATCGGCAGATAAAAGCTGGTTGAAGGGGGGGATTTCCTCAATTGAGACAGCTTGTAACCAGTCTGCATGAGGGGGGGAAGCCTCACAAAGCTCCGGAGTGAGAGGAGGCTGGAGCACAGATTTCAAATCGCTTTGAATTCGAACACACTGAGTTGTTCCTTAGAGGACATTTGCACAGAGTCTGATTTGAAACCTGGCTGGGAATCTCTGAGCTGAGAAGTCTGGATAAGAACACTGACACACGACATAAGAATCTCCTCAAATCCTGAATAGTCACAAAAAGCGAAAGCGTGGTGGCTGACGTGTCACGGCCTCATTTCTCATTCGATTTTTTTATTTTTTTCTTTCTTTCTTGAAAACCTCTCTTATTAGAGCTGCTTTCTCTTTAGGGGTGGGGTGGTGATTAGATGCTGATGTCCAAGTTCAGGGGATGCCAGTCTTGGCAGCTGACGTCCTTAATGCGGCTGCTTGGCATTAGCATGAGGGAGGGGACAGTCCATGCCAGTCTCAGGGGAGTGGGAGGTGTTAACTTCTAATGGCTTTCTCTGCCATAGCCCTGACATCTGCAGGGCTCCCAGCAAAAGAGAGTGAGGCCTTTTTGAAAAATTAATGGAGCTGAATGCATCTCACAGCAAGGAGAGGGCTGGATTAATCAGCACATTAAGGGCTAGCTCCGGATTGGAAATAATTATTGGAGCTGACAAGGTGCAGAGGTGCCGGTGCCAGCTCCTTTCAGGAATGCATTTTAAAAAGCAGTTTAAAAAGCCTTCAGATGTTGGCATTATCTTGCGTGACCAAATTAGGAGCAAATGAGAAAAGTTTATCTGGCATTTTGGAGTATTGAAAGAGCTTAGGCTTTATAAATTATACAGTGTGTGTGTGTGTGTGTGTGTGTGTGTGTGTGTGTGTGTGTGTGCGCGCACAGAGAGGTGAAAATGTGCA
>OMNM01002693.1:0-11555 GCA_900302745.1 Parablennius parvicornis | reverse complement strand
GCCTCGGCCTCCAGCAGTCCGGCAAAGTCGTCATCTGGAAGAGTCTCTGTGTGGAGGAGGACGGGGGAGGGTTCTTTGGATTTGTTCAGGGCCCTCTCTAAGCCGGGACTCTGGAAATACAAAACACAGATACTCACTAACACCTGAAGCCAGCGGACGGGTGAATAATTAGTTCTAGATTACGCTAGATTACGCTGCACCCTATTCCAGGTTGAAGTAAAGAGACAAAGAAGCCGAGGGAAGGCTGAAGTCTGGGATCGTCCACTATCAACTGTTCTGGTGGAGCAGCAGGATGTTTTCTAAATGAAGGTGAGTCTGCGTGTGGATGATGATTGTCAGTTGATCAGAGAGCAGCGTGATGTGAGGAATCTGAGTTCTCCATAAGAACCAGCCTCTGCAGTGAGCCGGCAGCAGTGTTCGTGGAAACAACATCTCCACCGTCGAGGAGACGAAGGAAGGCGGCAACAAGCCTCTTACTGGTGACGAATGTAAAGAAGGATTCATTTCAGAAGAAAAATCTTTTAATTTAGCTGTTTTTTCCTCCCAAAAGATGTTCAGTTAAATCAATGAAGATACACAAGTATATGTAGATTTCTATAGATGTACACAGCACTGATGTTGGAGAAGATCTGCTGGCACCTTCAACTACATCCCCGTTATTCTGTCCACATTATGGGACAGCCGAGAGTGAATATTATTAAATGAAGATCAAACACAAATGAGTCATCAGCATAGAAATGTGACAATGCATCAGTAACATTCTAACAAACATCATTGATATACAGTAAATAGTGAATGGAGGCGGTCCGAAAACGGAGCCCTGAGGGACACCTTGAGAAATGTCTAAACAGGTTGTTGTGCTGCACACATCACTTGCAGTGTGAGCGGTAATCATAGTTTTGAAGGATGAGGTTGAAAACGTTGGTTCACTTGAGCGATGATATCGAAGTGAATCATGACTTGGTCTGTTACTAATTTCCCGTGTTGTCTGTTTTTGGTGTGAGTTGTGTACCTGCGGCCGAGGTGGAGCGGGGCCCAGGCTGAGTTCACTCTGGAGGGACGACACGGGCTGGATCCTGATGGCCGGCCTCTGGTACTCGGGGCTGGAGGTGACGGTGCTGTAGGCGGGCGGGCCGGCCGTGGTTTGCCTCTGGAGGAGCTGCAGGATGGCCTGGATGTCCGCCGTCATCTGGGACTCCAGTCTGAGACCACAGCACACATAAATAGCAGCGTAAGCGTTCAGCAGGGAAACACTCGGCGGATCGTGAAGAATTTAAAGTTGATTGTTGATTATTTAGATGTTTAATCAATGCTCATTTGCATACTACAATCAGGTGTTACTGCCGTTCTCAACTCATCAATCAAATATGTAAATGAGGCATCGCTGTACAGTAAACAGAATGTAAAGATGAACCTACACAAGATAAGAATGATGATTCCTCCACCTTAATATAAAACTATGAGCTGGGCCTCCAGTGTTTTTATTGCTCGGGACCTTCCAGAGTAGAACCTTCTGAAATGCTCTTTATTGGGTTTTCTCAGGAGAAGCTCTGGCGAAGCTGGAAGACCTGAAGTGACGGATCCAACAGGACACTCCACAACGCTCAAAGCTCTTTATAGGGTGTCCATTTTTTCACAAGTTTGCAAAATTAATACACAAATCAAAGTAATTGTTGTATGTGTGAAATTGTGGAAAATAAATAAATGAAAATGAAAACGAAAAACCTCGATGGAGTACAAGGCCGCCTTGAACAAACTCCCCCATTGCTTCCAGACGGCTCTAGAAATCAGCTCTTCAGATAGTTTATCATTTAATCGTGAATTTCATAGACGATGCTGAAGTTTTTTCATCTCATATCAAGTCAGAAAAAGGAGAATAAGCGAAATTAATAAGTGAATTTGTGACACGTCTGTCCTCCTGTTGGTTTGGTCCCTGTGGCAGGTACATTAACAATCAAGGTCTCAAATCAAACAGACGATCAGTGTTCTTAATAAATCCAGACTTCAATGTGTTTTTACAGTATTTCCAGAAATGAGCCCATATGATGGCTCACAGCACGATAACATGACCTGAATATACAAGGAGGCTGAGCAGTCCTGGTGCAGTGGGGCCTAATGCAGTGCTCACAACAGGGTGTCAATACCAATACCAAACACAAGGGGGAGCCTGAAGGCAATAAATACATACAGCTCCTCTAGTCTGCAAACTTTACGGCTAGAAAAGTCATTTTTCTACCAAATAAAAATCATCTACAATAGCGCTGTTAAAAGACTCAATTCCATTTTTTATTGGCCTAATACCAAATCAAACTGATCTCCTGGGTCTGCTTTGATCCTCAATATAATGTAATCAGTCTCACTTTGGATGTCAAAGCAGTGTTTACACGCTGAGTTAGCACATGCAAACACACACTTTGGATTTTCTTCTACAAATAATCACCGCCTACTGCAACTTTTCATTCCGCTTGATAAAGTCTGTGACCTGAAGAAAACAAGCTGACAACCCACTTTAGGGTCATAACCCACCACATCAGAAACACTAGAGTATATACAGGTATAGCAACAAAAATTAATGGACATTTTTTCCATGTCAAAATGAGAAAATTAAAAATATGAAACATCTGATTAATCAAAATTAATTTTCAAAAGGATTATAAACAACTGTTTATTTGTCTAAGTGGTTTCACTCCAGCAGCCTGATGTGGTGGACCTGACGTTTTCACCTTGAAGGTTGACAGGTGAAGTCAGCCTGAGCTTTGCAGGTTTCGCCTGATGAGATGGAAAAACAAAGCACCTGCGTCGTCTCCCGTTGCAGCAGGTTGCATCATGTCATACAGAGCCGCTGAAGATCTTCAAAGTTTCAGTTTCACTCTGCGGTGAAGAAGCGTTACACTGCGTATAGACTTACTCTGCACTTTCTGTGCAGCTGGAATTGTTAGTGGTAACTTTGTTGCTGAATACGAACCGTAACGGAGGAATTATCAAGAAACTTCAACATAAAACTGAGCTTCTTTTGGCTGTTATGTTCAGACAGGTGGTATTCTTTTTAAAATTGTAAATGTTTATATCTTTTGAAGCAATATGAAGAGGGTCTGAGACAGTATAACCACTGGTCTTTTTGAAGGGTGTATTGGCTTTTAGAGAAGTTTTTTTTTTTTGTCATTTAATTAAGATTATATCTAAAAATGTCCAATAAATATCAACGATCGCTTCACTTTCATATAGCTGAAATAGATTGTATCCTCCTTAAAGTACACCCACACCCCTTTAACTACATCCTGAAAGTCAAATCTGCACTTTTAAATCACACCTGGTCTCATCAAAAAACAAAAGTTGCACTACAAACTTAACTCCTAAAAACACATGTGGCTCTTTATAGGCAGAACCAGATTCTTAGATTACGACTTGGATTCCTTCAGATTGGGGTTATTTTAGAAAGAAATGAATGAGACCAGAGTGAAGGAGGAAATCTCCCCTGGATCTCTACACTCAGCACATGACTGACCGAAGCTCACAACCTGATCTGATGCATACCAAACTCTGCAACTTCACACAGACATCGGCCGCAGGAACAACTCGATGTGACGCAGAAACTCTGGTGGCTGAGAGCTATAAATAACCACCTGCCTCCTCTTCATCGGCATGGATTTTTCACGAGCCGCTCACACGGTGGCGCTCTGCGCAATACAAACTTCAATGCCTCTCTGGTTTGAGGATAATCTGTATTAGTGCAGGAAAAGTTAGTTTCCCTTGGCAACCTCTGGACTCCTGGACCCCATGATGTCAGACCCATCAGTGATATTCATGTTTGATAGCACGATGAAGAGTTTAACACCTCCTGTTTAAACCGGCTCAGTGCTCAGCCTGGCAAAACCCTCTCATTGTGCTGCAGAAGCAGTTTGTTGGATGAGGTGTGTTTCTTGGACACGAGGCCGTCCTCCTACCTGTTGAGGTGCTGCTGCAGCAGGTCCAGCCGTTGCTCCACCTCCCCGTAGGTCAGGTCCGTGTCGCTGTCGTCCTCCACCGCCGGTATCTCCGGACAGTGGGCGGAGTCTCCTGCAGCCTCGACGGGTCGCGTCCACTCGTTCCCAGGGAGTTCTGCTGGGCGAGAGAGAGAGAGAGAAGGGATGAATGAATTACTGCATTACTCCAGTTAATGCATGGGTGAGGTTTTTTCAAAATGTATTTTTTGTATTTTTCATATATTTATTTTAATTTATCTATTCATTTATTTATTCATTCATCTATCTATTTTAATTCATTCATCTAATTTTTTGTGTTTGTGTCATTACCGAGAGCCTTGTTTTGTTTTTTGTGATGATGTAGGTGTGTTTAAGCTTTTTCTTCAACCGACACTCTTTCAGCTGATTAGTGGGACAATTGAGTGTTGCTTTCTCTGTTTTTGTTTTTCTGAAGACTGCCGAAATAAATTCAAATTCAAAGGTCGATGGAGGCATGGTTTTTATGTGTGGGGTTTAACTGTGAAGCTCTGATTATCTGAGCACCTCCTGGATCCTTTAGAGGAAATCACTCAGCCGACACCGGCTGGCTCTCGCACCCCTCGGCGGGAGTTCTCCCCTCTACTTTCCAATTAATGGACATTTCCTGCCCCTTGTTTATAGGAATCAATATCACTCTGCTCCGGACTCCAGTAGAAATCCTCTTACAGCTGAATTATGGGATATTACTGGCACCGTTCCTGCAGCGTGGAATCATGTGGACATACAGCGAAGGCCTTAAATAAGCTGTGAATGCTTCATTACTGCAGACTCATCCAGGTGTGTTATCTGAACCCCATTGTGAAAGAGACTGATTCAGCTCCATGGTAGTAATAGAGTATTTTTCACACCTAGATTCCAGATTAAGAGCGTGTGTTTAAAAGGACTCCTGGTTACACTTGGGAAAGTGTAGAACATGCAAACACCACACAGAAGGTCCCGGTCCAGATTGATACCAATGGCTTTGGTGCTGCTCAGTGATGAAATCTGTTCTGGATCAATCATAAAGAAGTGCCTTTAAAGTAACAGTCCGTTAAGCACCCCGGCTTCACCCACTGGCGTTTAGCTGGTGGAGCAAACCATCTCAATGGCGGGGTTGCAGGTTCCATCCCCACTCCAGAGGGCTGTGACCCCGGGCTGGCTACTGGATACAATCCTCCTCAATTCTACAAGTGAGTTGGTGTTGGGTTTCTCCACTAAATGCACTTTGAGAGTTAAAACCTTCAACTTTGTAGATTTAGAGAAACATGTGAAACGTGACCACGACGTGATTAAAGACGTTTCCTCACCTTGCTTTGTTTGTCAATCAAAAAGTATTTTTTTCTTTGTTTTTAAAGAGAACACCACAAATAAATGAATGTGTCACCTTTATATTCTTGGCTCTGCGTGCTGCCAGCAGCCTGGGTGTCCTGGGCGCCGCTCAGCCCGAGGCCCAGGGCGTGGTCCCTAACCACCGGGTAACCCAGCACCCCGGAGCACAGAGGCCTCTGCTCTTCCTCCTCCTCCCGGCCCTCCTCCTCCTCCTCCTCCTCCTCGTCCTCCCCCTCCTCGGCGGACTCCCTCCTCTCCTCGGAGGCGTGCGTCTGCCTCCCCTGCTTGGCGTCGCAGTAGGCGGCCGCCGGCTCCTTGTTGTGGGAGCCTGTTGGGAGAGAGAACGGTAATCAGGAAGTCTGCAGGGGGAACGTGGACTTCTCCGGGGACGCCACTCCGCCTCATTATCCCCGACAACAGGCAGTGAGTGTTTTGCATCGGGGTTCAAGTGAGGACAAACAATGTTAAAGGAGAATTCAGCTGTAGACCAAACGTTGGACCTGAGAATGGTGAGGAGTTTAGTGACATGACTGAATGACTGGATGACATGACCACTGACTGTGGACATTGCTGGGAAGGGTAATATAAACACTCTGAAGTCCATCGAAATACTTCTGGAAACCACTGTAAGTAAGTGAAATGTATTTATAAAGCCCTTTCAAGAGATAAAAATCACAAAATGCTGTAGATAAAAATGAGCACTAATAATATAAATAATTTCATAAAGTGCATAACAAAAGTGGAAAATCTGTTAATAATCATTATCTGTAAAACAGGCAAGTTCACAGACATAATAATATATATATAACCATTCTGAAGAGACAAGAACGTAGTGAACCACCACTGAATTGAGACAAATGTCACAGATCTGACGGTATTTCTCTTTCTGGATGTGTCTGCGCACTGACTCCATGTTTAAACCACTCTGCGAGTGAAAAGAATTAAACCAGTGAAGCTGAACTCGACTGAACTCAGAATCTTCACGGCAGCAGGATCTGCCGGCTGCCGGACTGTGAAATGGACCGCTCTCCACACTCTCTGTCCCCGCTCGCGTTACATTGGGAGATGGTGACAGAGCATGCAGACGGCCTGTAACCATGGCGACCCATCGGATTTGCTTTGAATCGAAGCCAAACTGCTGAACGCTGCTGCTGCTGCGAGGAGGCTCTGCCTCCGAGTCCCGGGTCCCCCCGGCTGTTAGGAGCCACATTACAAGACCCCCCGCGGTGCCGGGGCTCAGACTCAGTGCGGTGGAGAAGCCGGCTCACCGTCGCAGAGAGTGGACGACGCCGCGTTCAGCTGGAGGAGAGACGTGTGGAGGCAGAACACACAGTTCTTGAGGGGGCGGCAGAGAAGCCGGCTCGGAAAAACCAGAGCGGATTTTTTGGGGGGGAAAGTCTGAACCTTCACCTGCGATCAGAAGCTTCCTGTGCCAATGCTGCTTCAACTCAAACAGACTTTCATGAGAAATAAGCGATGGGCGATTAAGTGGACCTCCTTCAGCTGCTAATCTCACTTTTATGTAACACTGGTGTAATCGGGCTGGAGTCGGACCTGCGTACAGTCATGATAGCAGACTGCCGGTGAGTGAGAGCAGTGTTAAGCATGTTAAGTGGACACTTCACATCACAGAGGCTTCGTTACGTAACTCAAACATTACTGGGAAAAGTCATAGTGAAGACTGACTGTGGTGAAGGACTCTAGTTTCTCATCAGCTATTAAATCCTGGTCTTTTTTATTGGCTGATCTTAATGCAGAAGAAGCATCACTGGAATGTACTTTCAAAATGCTTTTTTACAACAAGTGTCGTTGCCATATGTTGGACTGGAGACGTAAAAAATACACCAAAGTTCCCGAAACAAAACAGGAACAGAACTAATGGAAATAGGAAAAGAATTCTCTAGTTTTAGGAAATTCCTGATTTGTGGTTTCTTCATCTTAAAGTGTATTTTTAGCTGCATATCCGTCAACACTTCCACCCGAGTGGTTGGAAATATGAATAATGTCGTCGCTCCCACAAGCACTGACATATAGACCAAACACTCCTCCTTTCAGAAGTGGCCGCTACATTTCTCATTATCCACTTGCCCTTAAAGGAAGGTCTTCTTTAAAGGTTATTTATAACTGTCCAGGATGCATCATGGGCCGGCTGTGTTTCACTGCCTCTAGCTCAAGATCTGCCCAAATTTTCTACCAATTAAAGAAGATCTTGTCAAGCGGAACTCTGCAGATCCATCATCCATGTTTACCAGGACTCATTGGAAATATAAAGAAGGCCAGCGTTAGATCGAGGAATCGATGTAACGCAGGACATTCTTCCTCAGGAAATGGCCTCTATAGTTTCTCATTATCCATTTGGCCAAGCAGGATGCTCGGCCTTATTGGCTGCTTCTTAATGTGAAGGATTCATCACCGACAGGCTGCGCTTTTTTCATTAAATTCCAAAAAACTCCACAGACAATAAACTTCATGAATCCATCATCTGGTGCCGTACGTGGTTGGTCAAACCATAAAGACGAAGCTTCAATCAGCAGCAAGATGACGATACTCCTGCTTGAATTACCATTAAAACAAAGTAGAACTGCATTTTTTAAAATCCTGTCTGATGATGTTCTCCAAGTCCTGTCTCGCCTGTGAAGCTCCCGCCTTGGAAGAGCCGTCAGACCAAGGACTCGGCCTTGATGTTTAGCGACGGTCATTAATTCTGCTGCGTCTGCTCCCCGAGCACCGATTCAAGTGTTTCTCCATGAACCTCCACGGAGACAGACGGGGAAACCACCGGGCCGCTCAGGTGTGTACAGAACCGAAATAATTACACCTACTGGAGGAAACATCATTGTTCCAGCTTTCATGCTTTATTCAAACGGCTGTCTTTCGCCCGGCAGGGGGTCCCGTAGGAAGTTCTTTGATAACGCTGCCAACACAATGCCTGAGACACAGCGGCAGTAACGAGGTGCCGGCTTCAGAATTATTCATTTTAACAAACACGTTTTAGAGAAAAAGAAAGAAAAAAAATGTTTTTTCAGTGCAAATGACAATACCATCTGGTAAACTGTTATTGAAGCAATACTTTGCCAAGTTGTATTTGGGTTTGTAGCGCTGCATTAGGTAATAACGCTGCAATATGTGATAATGTAAAATATTCTCAACACATTTTGTAATAAAATTTGCAGCATTTCGTAATGACTTGTTACCTATTTCAGCAGTTAACATAAAATGCGGGTGTGTCGCACCGCATCATGAAATAACAATATGTCGTGCAATAAACGTTTGTTTTTGTTTTTATGCTTTGTATCATCTATAATAATTACATAACATAATGCAGATTGAATGTTTTTATATCTTGCAAACTTTCAGTACAGCCACAATATTTTTGTCAGTAATAAATGAGTGTAATGAATCCAGTTACATTTAGGCTGCAGCAATAAAACATCCTACGACTTTAAGCTGGAAAACTTAACGTTATTCTGATGGTTTCATGGCTTTTCTAATTAATTGTGATGATTTATTAGATAATGTACTACATTATTACATTTTGTTAAAAAAAAGTAGCACGCCCACATTTTGTAATAACTGTCGCAATATATAACAAGATATGACAAAATGCAACAATGTTTATTAAAAAATGCAGCAGATTATTACATAATGAGTTATAAATGTATTACATTATTACTGACCTAGTAGCGCCGCATTTTATACTAAACTTTGCCACATTTTGTAATAACTTGTTACATATTGCAACAGTTATTACAAAAAGCAGGTGTGTAAAGACGCATTATGTACTGTATGTAATATAACTGTTGCAATATGTAACAAGTTATTGCAAAATGTGGCCAAGTTTATTATAAAATGTTGGGCAACAAGGTCGGTGAAATGTTGACGGCAGTAGTGAGGACTCAGTTTTCTTATTTGCTGGACGCACTAAATCTTGCAGTCACTCACTACACCATCTAGTGGTGGAACGTGCAATTACAAACAATATCATAACTTTGAGAGTTTTATAAGGTTGCAAGAACCGAGAAAAATTGCTAAAATTTGTTACATTTCATTATTTTTGATAGAGTCTCTGTATATAGCCGAGGAGAGATGTTTCCTGTCAATACACGTTGATTAAGTTTGTATATCAGCCTTGTTTTAGGCTCCAAACATCCCACGCATGAAGAATAGCAATATCGTGTTTGCGGCTCACCTGTAGAGGATTTCCGTTTGTAAGAGACCCGCCGTCGACACGTGACGTTGTCCCCGTTGGAATCGGTTCCTTGTGAGAAACTCGTCTGGAAGAAAAGAACACACAAGTCTTCGGTTGCAACAAGTAACTGAATCACTGTGAAAACCAGCATTTCCTTTAGCAAAGGAGCAAAGTCGTGTCGGAACAGCTGTTTTTGATGTAATCCTCCCAGAACCGACTCGTATGTCTCCTCTCTTCTTTCTCATCCGCTGAATAAATAACCAAAGTGCCCGTCTAACTTTCCTTTTAGAGGATAAATGAAGCCTCCAGAGACTTCAGTGGATTCGTGCAAACACTCAGTTCATCAGGATTACAGCTCTGTCGTGTCCACCATAATTCTTTCATTAGTAACGAGGCAAACTGCTTCACTGAGATGGACGAAGCAGAAACTTGGCTCCAGGAATAGACTCCGACAGTTTCCATTTCAAGCTTTGTGTTTGATTAACCGCGTAACGATTTGTCTTTAAGATAACAGTGTGATTCCTCTTGGATAAACAGCTGGACAAACACAGTGATTTACTGATTTTGTGACTGTGTGACACCAGGTATGAAATAACAAGTTAATTATGAGACATCAGTCCAGGGTTACAACAGAAAAAAAAGAAGGTACCTTTGCGTTTTCATCCCGGAGGTCAAAGGTCAGCTCCAGGTTGGTGAGGAAGTGGTCGGCGAATTCCGGATACATGTCCAGCACCTCCAGAATCTCCTCCCTCTGGATGGTGTGCAGGTCGCAGTAACTCAGCGCCCGCACGTCGGCGCAGGATTTCCCCGGCTTGGCGAACAGGTGGATCATCTCGCCGAAAATGTCGTTCTTACCTGCAGGAGAATGAACGCAGCTAGAAATAACTCACACACACACACACACACAGGAAGTCCTCGTCCAGCCGTGTGCGACCTACACAGAGAGCCGGAGGTCACCTCGCCGAGCGGAGCGACGATGCTAAAGGCCAACGCGGTCAGATTAAAAAAAACGGATTTATTGGATGACAGTAAGTCTGAGTGAAGTCACGCAGGCCAAACAATCCACTGTGTTCTGACTGATGAGCAATATGGAACCACCGCAGGCTCCACCAACGTCCTAGGAGGCTCAAAAGGTCCAATGATGACAACGACATCTTATCTCATTCATCTTAGGTACAACGTGACGACATTCAATTCAATGTATTGCTTCAAATGAGGACGATCAATTAGAATTTAAAGTTTTCAGGCCCAAAACAAAACGCCATCTGGGAAAAAAAGCAAAACAATCCTCAAATTGAACAGTATAATACAATTTATTGACTTACAAAATTATCTTGAATTGAACAAAAGTGACCAGTAAAAGAATTCATATCAAATCTCTGCCAAGTCGCTGGGACCACAATGAGCTTTATATGAGGACTCTAGACAGGTATTTCTTGTATTTATGATGTTTACTTTGAGGTTTTAGTGCACTTTTTTCTACGCTATGGTGTTTGTAGGTTTTGCATTAGTGTTTACATGAACTATTCAGTGAGCTGTTCTTTATTGCCCCTACAGAAAAAATAAAGTATTTTGAATCTTGAAAACTAAAACAAATTCAAATGGACTCACCTTTAAGGAAACAAACTGCAGGTATCTGTTGACATTAATCAAAGTGAAACAAACTGAATCAAAACTAAATTGAACTAAAGCACACAATATGTAGGAACTGCAACTGGAGAATGGACACGGGCAGAAAGGGGAGAATAGATGGGAATCTGGTTAATAACAGATAAATAAAACCTCTATGGGGTCCTTAAAAATGATGCATGAAGTCAAAGTGAGGAATCAGCAGTTCTGCTGGAAAATGCTGACTTGTGTGTAACCTACAATTCCTCCTTCCGTGGCTGTTGCTCATCGTGACCCTGTTGTGTCAGGGTTGGAGGGGGCGGGGCTTGGTTATTGGAGATTCGTCAAAAGAGGAAGAGAGAAAAGAAGAAGCCTGCGAAAGGCTCGGCAGGATCCGCAGCTGGGAGATTTCACGTGATTACTTCTGGATGCTGTCGACATCGCCGACG
>OMNM01002689.1:0-10588 GCA_900302745.1 Parablennius parvicornis | reverse complement strand
TCCTCTCCACTGTGTAGAAAACACTAGATCTAATGCGCCCCACCACGTCTCCTATCGATCGCCTCACATATTGCGGTCGTTTTCTTTTTAGCTTTTTTTTTTGTTTACTTATTTAAGCAAGGATGCAGATCCCCAGGGGAGTGTTGGCATCTGCAATTAAAGCTAGGTGACTGCCCGCAGCCTCACCTCTTTATATCATAAACTATCACCTGCTAAACAGTGAACAAACATTCGGAATTAAATAATTTATCATTCATCTTGATAATAACAAAAATAGGCAATTGGAGTGGGCTATATATACATCTGTCAAAGTGCATAAAAATTACACTTATTTTCAATGATGGAGAAAAAAAGCAATTTTGTCTGTTAAAAGTGAGCAATTATGTCTACATAACAATACTGATGGCCACAGAAACTACTTCAGTAAAATGACAGAGGCTACTTCAAAATCAAAGAACAATAAGCCTCCCAAAGAGACTCCTGAATGGCTGTAATTTGGTTTATTTGTCCTCTCATGAAGGTGAGATTAAACCTGCTTTCCATTTTCAGAGTCACAAGCATGAAACTGCTTTTAGTTATTTTGTATCAACCATTTGGAGAGGAAAATCAACAACAACTTCAAAATCAATTTGACATAAAACACATTTTTAACACCAGTTTTCCACTTAATTTCAGTAAAGCTTCATTTCATACTGCACTTTATTAACTTGTGTGATGCTTTTTTTTGTTGTTTTTATAATTGTTTTTACATTGTATGACAATCCACATGTGGTTATGCTTCATATTTTCATTTCATTTTGTCTTGATTAGTTTTGTGTGTATTTGATGCTGTTCACATTTGTTGATAAGAAATACTTTGATTTGCCATGTTCCTGCAATGTACTGTAAAAATATAGTTCCTTTGTCATTTATTAGACTACAATCCACGCCTTGGCTCAAATCATAAAAGAAGTTTAAAAGTCAGATTTGAAGTAGCACACTAAATCTCAATATTGCTACTCAGCCTATTTCATAGACTGATGCATTTGGGCTTTCTGGTAAATTGCGTCTCTGATATCAGTGCGGTTTAACATCTGTTCTGCGCACAGTAGACATTTTTGACTTGTGGTGGCCCAGGATCACAGGTGTTGCATTTATGATGCTATCAGTGCCCAAGTTAGTGAACAAAAGGATTGTGTGATGCATATACATTGTGATACACAGAGATTTAACAAAAAAAACAAAAAAAACATCTGTTGCAAGTGAGTGTACAATATAAGAAAGGTTTTTCTGGGGGTTTTTTTTTAAACAAGTGCTCATTCGAAATGAATATTAAAGCAATCTTGTGCTTAATCTTAATTTCTAAGATGCCATAAGTTATGGAGACTTTTTCAATAAATGTCTATATCGAAGATAATTGGAGAAATTGAGGAGAAAATGTTTCACCAGGTCTTTTTTACTTTTGCAATTCCAAAATAGATTCAAGCTTTACTCTTTTTCAGGCTGGCATATTTTTCAGTCATGCCGGCCACAGCGTGTCTCCTTGGTCCCCGAAGAGCCCTTTATAATGCCATCATTTTATGATCCGTATAATTCACCGCTATGATCGGTTATTACTGTGACAAAAGCTTAAAAAATGCTTTCACATTGTTGCTGAGATAAGAAAAACTCACTGAACTGGGCGTCTCCCAGATGTGTGGGGGTTTTTTTTCATCAAATTTAAAGAGCTGCAGCTGAAATGAATGTAGAAAATTAATCTTTTCCTGGTATTTTCTTTATCTAACTTAGCAACTATTGTATATAATCATGTGTATATAGCAAAGCATTAGTGATAAAAAGCAAAATATGAACAAATAATTCTTAATAGCGACAACTCTAAATCAAGAACCAGCATTATATCATGAAACCATTAATTCATTAAAAGTGTTGGTGGCTCTCCTTAAAAACCTGCGTGTGCGCGCCATCTAGTGGTGTGGACGCAAACATTGACGGGCTTGCAAACGTAAATGCTCAAAGGTCTTCACACATTTTATTCAGAGGCAGCGATTCATCTGTACTACATTCATTTCATGATATCATCAAGCATTAAGTGGCTCAGAGCTAGTCACTCAAAAAATCACATTAAAATAGCTTAGTGTTCATGGAGGCAAAGTGATCACAGTTTACAGTTTAAAAAGACAATAAAGTGATTAAATTAAAAAGAAATAATTGCAAAATAAGCATTGCTTATACATTTCACATTCCCTGTTATGTAGATGATTTATCTGCATGTACAGAATTCATGCTATAATCATTCTTTGCATTTCTTCTACATCACCTCTGAATGTTTCAGGGAAGTTTTTCCTTCATTCAATACAAGGAAATGAGACAGACAAATAAACAAAGCATTTTTATCTCTCTCTGCCAGTGCAGATCAGAGCAGAAGATAGAATTTGGTTTTTGGAATTTGGTCTTAACTGATCAGCTTGTAATTCTTGTGAACTTTTGAGATTCAGTGGTTAAACACACTGTTTGCAGCCCTGAAGATCTGCTAATCATCCCAGTTAAATGATCAGAATTGATTTTGTTTTTCAAAGTTTTGAGAGCGCCATAGCAGGTGGTCTATGCGGCCCACAGCAGGTATCCTGAGAAGTAGCTCTCCCTGGTTATAGCATTGCCACCCTGGTTTGCCACCAGCCAGACCTGGTCTCCAGCCTTTAGTTTCACCAGAATGCTGCCGCTGGCAGTGATGTAGCCATTGTGCTGTGTAGTGTACGAATGAAGTAGCCGCTCCCCATTGCGCATGAGGTCTAGATTGGCCACGCTCTGATAAATCGTACAGTGGAACTCAAACTCGTAGACACCTGGAACCTCGCAGGTGAAAATTCCTCCCTTGGTGTCGTAGCTGTTACCTTCGTTAAAGATTTCTTCGTGGAATGCGATCGGAGTGCCAGATTTGGGGAAGTTGTTCCCAAGACGAACAGAGAAGCCAACATGGACGGAGTTCCCAGAGGGACCAGGGGGGCCTGGCACACCCTGAGGTCCTATTCAAACAAACACATGAGTGCAATTATTCAACAGCAACTTGGGCATTTTTTTAAATAATATTTATAACGAATCCGATTCTATATTTTTGGATGAAAAGTACAAGAAGTGCTATCTTTACCTGGTGGCCCAGGTGGTCCAGGGGGGCCTCGGAGACCATAATCACCTAAATAAAAGGACAAAATGGTTGAGTCCTGATATCAGATTATTTATCCTAATAAAGCATTTTGCAATACATTTTTCAAAATGTCACATTCACACATTTTGGTTAATTTATGTGATAACTTCATAAAACAAAAACCCGTTGCAATACTTAAGTGAAATCAACCTTCCCGTTACACTACTTTTAAGATATAATAGTTTTGACTTATGACAGATTTACCTGGAGATCCATAGGGTTCAGTATAGACAGGTGGTGCATCTGTTTCTTCAGGTTCATAGTGATCTGGAAAAAAAAAAATTAATGACATTTCTAAAATGTTGCCTTTGAGAGTTTAAAATTAACTGTTAATTGACTTACCTCCTTCTGCCCATGGACTAAGGTCAAAATCAGGGATGTTCTCACACTTGGTGTAACCATATCCTCGAGGTCGGAACTGGAAGGGGTTTGAAGGAACCTCAGTGATACCAGTGTTGTCACAGATGATCCGGGCAAATGACACATCTCTCAGGGCTCTCTTCTGATCGTCAGTGAAGACGCCTTTGTTCTCCCACCACAGCCTGAAATTGAACAACAGTCTCTTCATGGATGACGTCCCAAATGTGTTAAATGGCTGCAAATGAGCAGCAAACAAAAGCTGGTGCTACGCATGTAGGTGTGTCAGCTGTTTGCTTACCTGTCTCCTTGACGGATCTTTTGGAACTGAGTGGCAATAAGGCAGGCAAAGAGAGGTCCAACTCTTCCTCCGCGGACAAACGGCTCAGCGACTCCACCCAGCCACACGTCAATGTTGTCAGGAGTGCCGTAGAGGTCCAACAAGTTCCTGGCAAGGAATCTGTTCTGAAGCACTTCAGTGAGTTCTTTTTCAGTTTGTGGTGTTGACAGTCCACAGAACTTACGCCACTTGTTGTAGCCTTAAAAGGAGCAGAAATTTGCATAGTTTAACCCTTAGTGATGATATAAATAACTATATTACATTAGTATTTTATAACAAAATATATTCACACAAAATAGGTCATCTATATTTGACCATGTATACACACATACTTATAAACACACTATTATACACAATAATAAAATAAATAAAAGTTTTAGTAAGTATATGTCTTTAAAGTCCACAGATATCAAAACAGTTTGTTGACTTTGAAAAATGTAAATACTGAAATAAATACCCGGGATAGCATGATCTCTGCCTCTTTGCATGTTGAGGGCCCCCAAGTCCAAAGCCAATTCTTCTGTGAACTTAAACAGCCTTTCTCTCAGCTCATCACTCAGAATGTGTTCCTGAGTATTCAACTTTGCAGGTTTTCCCACCAGCCCACGGATAATTGGATCAATGCCACCTGACAAACACATGGGAGTAATGTTGTTGAACAAATTCAATGTCTATTTAAGACAGGACTGGAAAGTTGAAGATCTCTGGCCTACCCTCATCAACGACCCTCCATGGTGCCATGAAAGATCTGTGCAGCAGCTGAGTGGGGAATGTGGGATGTTCGTTGTAATTCTCATCAAGGCGGAAAATGAAAGGTTGAATCATGGAGTGGGCGAATCGGTATGCAGCTGTAGCAAACACATTGGAGATGGTGGCATCCACGGTTTCATCATATCCAGGGTATGTGGACAGCTTATTCGCCATCACATCGGGTCCCAGGATGTGCAGGAGAAAGTCTCTATACATCAAAATCTGTCACAAATAAAAAATAAAATTTGAGTTCATACTAACAAAGAGAAAGATTAAAAGACAGAAGAACCTAATTCATTCTCTGACACCTCTCTCACCTGGAAGTATGCACCAACGATCTTGCGCCCCTCTTGGTAGAGTTTTTCTCCATCCCAATAAGGATTTTTCTTCTTCAGAAGACCCACCAAGCGGTTGTGTTCGCGCAAAAAGAGGGTGTGCAAGGAGGTCAGCGCGATGTTCTCATTGGAACGGTCGTCACCTTCAGTCACAAAAACGTACACGTTTGCTTTGAATACACTCAACACATTTGCAAATATGCAGGCCCACAATGTTTGTGCTCTCACCGGCGATGAAGCAGGGCACCTCTCTAGCGTTGGGGTCTTTGGTGATGCGAGCTCTGGTGGCGCACATGTTAACGCTCATGTTGACAAACGGCAGCAGTTCCCTTCCGTTGTCGGTGTACATGGTGTTGACTCTCATCTTGCCCTCGTCCGTCGACAGGTCTCTGAGGAATTGGGCTTTGGCTTCGTCTGATCCGTAGAGATGACCCGCGTCGATGTAGGCAGTGAGAGTGTTCAGCTGCTCTCTTACGGTGTCCGCGCCGAAGTTTGCGCCCGTGTTTCCAGAACCGCAGGTCGGCGCGGAGCGAAAGAAGGGCATGCACTCCTCGTGGTCGATCCTGGGGTCGTCCTCTGGAATCTGTGAAAATGACCAAACGTGTTAAGAGTGTAGTGCATGTGCGTTTTAAGAGAGCCTTTTTTTTCCCTTTTTTTTTTTTTTTTTTTGATGAAAGTTCTGACTTTAATCTCAGCATTTTCAAAGTCGAAATTCTCAGTTAGTATTGACAGAAAAAAGTTGTTTTATCACGTTTAAAAAAAATAAGAATCCCCTTTTCTTTTGTGGAAGTCAACCGCACATGGATGCGAAATATTGTGCCTTTATTGATATATCATTTTCAGTTATTTATTTCATTTATTTAATTAATTTCTCCTTTGTTTAGGCAGATATGGCAATTCACAGCTAATATTAATCGATAGCAACTTAACTAAGAGGCAGCAATGAAGTACAAATATGATTCCAGTCATTTGCAACAGAAAACTGAAATGAGGACTAGAATGCAGACTGTGATTTGTGTCGTGTATATTAAAAAGGGCCTGTAGATGTAGAGTTCCCAGCCTTGGTTGGGCGGTGATGAGACTGACCTCGATGGGGAAGCAGGGCTCGGTGCGGTCACAGGTCCTCTCACAGTCGATCCCGTTACTGTAGGACCGGATGACCGGGGAGTGAGGTGTGAAGGTCAGGTCGTGGTCGGTCAGCTGGGCGAAGATCGTCAGCATGAAGGAAAACATGCTGTCGTTCTCCACATCTTCGTTGGGTGTCGCGAGGATACGATTGGATACCTCTCTCACCTGTAAAGGCAGGGTGGAGGAAATCATTTATAAAAAAATATTCATTCACATGCTTATTGTTCTTCCTTTTAAATATGATATTTTATTTTACCAGCGGCAGGATATGATCGTTGGTTGTTTCAGATGGGCCCGAGCCTTTTGGTTGTGAGATCCCATCAGCATATTCAGCAGGGAGCCAGCGGACGAATGGGAGGTTTGCGGCCCCCCAGCGTGGGTTTTCCCTGAAGAAGGGACATGAAACATATATATTTTAATCAATTACGTCTTTAAATTGAGAAAAAAAATTATCTCAAGTCTCAGATCAAACCTGAGACCACAAACTCTTGAAAAGACTGTGATTTAAGGGTGTACGTTCAGATCAGTCGCGGCTGTTCTCACCTGTTGTTACAGACGCTGCTGGCAGTTCGGAAGGTGTTCAGGTTCGCAGTGGTCTTACATGAAGGGATGCGGGTACGTGGAGAACAACCTGTCAGCTCTGCTATCACCTGCAAATCCTCCTCGGAGATTAGATCTGATTCACAGAGAGAGATAAGTTCAAATCAGAGCAGTTCGGAGAAACTGTTCATGTGGCGGGGGGGAAACTCACAGGGTAAATAACACACCTGTGGCGTTAATGGAGCGCCTGCGTCTTCGGTTGGATTCTTTGAGCAATCTGATGGTGTTCTCCATGTAGTCTGCGTACCGCACCTGAGTGCGGGACTTCCCCGATGGCTGCTTCATCAGGCGCAGCACGTCTGAGGGATGTGCGGCATTTCTCTTCACCCGCGCCATGCTCCTGTTTTACACAGAGTTGTCTGATTTTAAATACTACTCAATGTGTGGGAATAAATATGTATCAGCATGTCAAGTGGACACACTCACGTTCTGCGGGAATATTCATAAGCCGAGTCCACGGTTTCCTTTGCGGTCCTCACCGCATTTTCAATGACGCTCCTCTTCAAGCGGGATTCTGATAGAAAGATAATTGAATTGAACACATTTTCTTCTTTTAAATAATTCATATATATAGACATGACATTTGCACAATAGGATTTTTTTCACTTTATAACAGAAGAACAAAAAATATGCTGTTTGTGTTCTAATGCAATCGATGCGGCATATTAACACTATTCAAACATCGGAGGCATCGCAAACTTTTGCCAGATAGGCTGTTTAAATACTCACCTGCATTGATTTGATGATGCAAGCACAGGCAAAAAGCCAGGAGGAATAGAAACCGGAGCATTTCTGTAAGAGAAAATTAATTTTTTTTTAATAGTTTTACACTCACGATCTAAATTATCCTTAATTATTCCACAGATTTTTGCGACTTAAAGTATTAGTAAAAGCTGTGGATCGAACCTGTACAATACGGTGAGCTCTCGCTCCAGGGAGTGCAGCTTCACCTTGAACTCCCAGTCAAAAGTCGGCCTCTTTTTAAAGCCACCCTGACGTGACAGTCGCGCTCAGGAATGTCTCTCAAACAATGCATCAATTTTCTCCTTCCTCGTTCCTCCTCCTCTGTGTGATCTTGGTTTGCCAATTTTAATGTAGATATAGTAGTTACGGAAATAAAGACAACGTAAACGTTTTCATGTGTGCTTTTTTCTCTAATCTTGGTTATAGGAGAAGTTTCAGGAAGGAGAAGTGATTAGGAATGATGCTACACATTGAGCGCAATAAAGAGAAAATAGATGATCAAACAGTAGCCACATTCTGGTAGATAATCTTTCATTATTTCTATTTGTCGACTATTCGTTGACAGTCATTGCAAACTTGACATTTTTCTCACATTTTTAATTATGAGTCTGCCATCCATAATAATATTTTTTATTTCATTTAGGCCCCAAAAGGGTTATACAGACCAGAAGAGACCGTTTTTGAATATAGCTTTGAAATATGAATTGTGTAATTTTATTATCTCCTATTATAATATCAGGTTTGACTGAGCTTTCTTATTGAACGCATAGTTGTTTCTTCAAATAGTGTTTTGTTGTATAAATGTATGTGTTACAGTATACAGGCCTGTGAACCTTAGCAACGGTTTGATGAAGCGAAACCCCCATTCAGCCGTCTGTTTTTTTTTACGGTAAAGAAACAAAGGCCTTGGACGTGTCTGATATGCAGATAGTAACCACTTCCCGGAGTAAAAGACCAGTCAAGAGATTTCCCTGACAAGAAACACAATGACTCCAAACTTCATAGCGTGGCCACAGAAAAGACTTCCTGCAGCAGTCGATCAATTTCTATAAAACATTAAAAACATTAGATTAAAAGAGCAATTGATTTTAAATCTACCATGCGTCAACAGTAAAACTATTTCATACATTAAAAATAACCAGCGTTATGTGACCGAATTTTCTGAGCAGATCAAACACATTTCTGATGTGTTTTTTAATGCAGAGTTGCCTTTGCTCGGCTTTAGTCCTTCGAATGAGTATTATTGAAAGACGTTATCTAAAACAGTCATATTAAAAAGGGAAACTAAATAGGAATTAATGGACATGAGTGCTTGTGCTAATATTCAACCAGTTTTCTTTTGTTTTTATTTTTTTTCATGATGAATTCATGTGTCCCACACATTACACAACGTGTATCAGCATCGTCACTCTGGTTACTGGTTGTGTGCCAGAAGCGTCACAGCTCTGTAGAAGCTTAAAATCCATCTGCATAATATTTTTTTTTTCTGTATGAGCGGGTACAGAGATTTTGAGTGTGTAAAATTCGACAATGCTAAACAGAATCCGTTCACTTTGATCAGGATGGCACATTTGTTCATTTGCAAACATCTCTCGTATAACCTTATCCATGTCTTGTTATTGTAATGATCCTTCTCAGGTGTTGAGCCCAGGTGACTTTATCCACAGAGAGAAATCAAAATACCAACGTTCAATTCACAGCGATGTAATACCTCACACATTTTCAAAGTTTGCTGCATTAATATGACAAGTTCTGCACGTGCGGAGTTGTAATGGGTTCTCCCACCTTCTGAAATCTAATGGGGCTCCCTTAAATCTCACTGGTTTTACATGATGTCAATCATCATGTGAAGTTTCCACTCATCATTACGTCCAGGAAAGTACAGCAAATACCAAACTTTAAGGAAGTTAGCTGAAAGTACAGGGCTAGGATTATTGCATAATCTTGAGGCTCATTTATTGCATCACTTTTTGTGTATTTTTGCAACAGGACGGCATCTAAAATAATGTTACCCTGTGTTTGTCAACATAAAATTTGTGTTATTGTTGTTTTGAGCCGCTTAAGCTGTTTAAGATTTTTTCATTCACTGCAATAATATGTTGACAAGTATGGTTTAATCAAGGCCCAATGCCCAATCAAATACTATTTTTACAGTGGCAAATTAATAACTTATGGCCTGTATGCTGTCCTTGCAACTGAGTTAACAAGAACAAGATGGTGAAACAAATGCAATGACTGAATAGTTGTAAAGCTGATTCCATCAAAGTATTATAACTATCTGAGAGCAGTTTTTGAATGGCCTCACAAGTTCAACTCTTACTGCTTCATGTGAAAATAGCATATAAATGAGCTGCCCTATGATAAGAATAAACCACAGCAGGACATACTGGCATACTTCACAGGTCTCTGCACAGCCTCCAGCTCACACAATGTGACTTGACAGTCAGTTATGGGTTTTCTGTCATAGGTGGGAACTAGGTTTAGACGTAAATGCTTTGGGCTAAAATCTTGAGTTTTTATTGGTGCTTTTGTTTCTCAAATTTCTGAGACAGCAGTTCAACACTTTACTTATTTATTTAGTCAAGCCAAGAAAGTTGAATCATAGGAAAATTATGTACTGTACTATAAATCCAGACTATATGTGCAAAGATAAGCCTACTACCAAGATAAGCCTACTACCATGCATGTTTCACATGCTCTCACATACCTGAATACAATGGAATGGATCAGTCCAGTTCTGAAATGTTTCTATGATTTATTTGGAATGATGTGTTGTGAATAAGACAGTGTTGTAGTGCTTAGTTTCTGCCCAAGGGCCCCACAGTGTGGTTGACAACACAATTGCCTCACAAGGAGATTAGCACCAACATGATTCCTTTATCGTTGTTTTTTTTTCTGTGGGTGCTCCAGGTTCCTTCCACAGACCAAAAATATTTGCTTGAGATGAATTTGTGAGTCTTAATAATTCATTGTGTGATTACGTTGGCATTGTGATTAACTGGCAACCTCTCAGTATTGTAGTCTGTTTTCACACATTGCCAGCTGGGAACTTCCACCCCTCTTTTGCTGACACAAGCACATTCTGCGGTAAAGTAATGAAGTGACTGGGCAGGAAAAGAATGTTGGATTAAAAAAAAAAAAAATATATATATA
>OMNM01002686.1:3600-25978 GCA_900302745.1 Parablennius parvicornis | reverse complement strand
GTGTGTGTGTGTGTGTGTGTGTGTGTGTGTGTGTGTGTGTGTGTGTGTGTGTGTGTGTGTTGTTGTTGTTGTTGTTGTTGTTGCACTGTGCCTGGCAGCTGCAGCCCAGTGATGCATGGTGAATAACAGGTCAGTGCTAATCTCATTAGGGCTAATCAGATGTATATGATATGTATAAACAGTGGAGTTCTGCTGTACACAGGCAGTCAGGGTACGTGTCCATCACCAGCCGGGTTGCATTGTGTGGGTTTGGAGTAGGGGATGCTGGAAAAGGGGACAGCTGACAGGGAGTGTGTGTGTGTGTGGGGGGGGGGTTGACAAGAGAAAGGAAGATGCCGTTTTTCAGGGTGCTACATTATCAGAAGAATTATGGAATTATGCACAGGTAGAGAGCTGGACTGAATGCTGATGGGGAAGGGATGAATATATTTGTATAAACACGCACATGCTGAGAGATGTGAACAGATCTGTTCGCTGAGTAGAGTTTGCAGTTCACCTGCTCTAAATGAGGAAACTGAATGAGCCTACAACAAACATGCATGCCTCTGGGATGCTTGCAAGTTGATGTGTGTCACTCTGTCTGGGTGTGATGATGCTTTTGAGCGTGTGATGTATATGAAAACATCTTGCTAATTAGCTGATGTGTCGGTTAGAAACTGCACGCTCCTCTCGTAGCTTATTTATGAAAGATGGACGCGCAGTAAAGACATCAAAAATCAAGACATAAGGTATGAAGGATGTGCAAGTCATTGCACGAAGGAATCATTTTTTTGGACTCGTGTTTTTATGCAAAATAGTAGATGTGATTTTAATTGTCTGTGTGGAGGAGAAAAGATGGAGAGGAGTGTAGGACAAGGGAACAAAGGTTTGGGGCCTCCTCTCTGCAACACTTTCCCCTCTCTGTCAGAGGGTCCCATGGGTTGAGGATTGGTTCCACTTAAAGCACTTAAAACACCCCACAGGACCTAAGATTGGCTCTGTAATAAATATCAAGATCGCTCTTGGATTGTTTTTAAATTGAATGCAATCCACCACAACAGCCAGCCATCATTTCATTGTCGTCCCCCCACCCCTCCTTGATCTACCCCTTCACGAGATGCCAGCCTGTTTTTGTTTTCAACATAAAGGGATTTTTCAGGAATTGTTTTGCTCCAAAGTAGCAAAGAGATCTTTGCCTCATAAATCATTTGAGCCTGAAAATAGCAGATGTATTAAAGCTGCGAAGTGTTAAGGAAAGCAAAACAATATTTCCAAAAATGGGGTGTTAAATCAGAAAAGTAGCTGAAAGAATAACATGAATCTTTCAAAGAGGCTGGAGCACACATTGGTGGATTATCTAGCCATTAGAGTGCAAACACAGCAGCATCCACTCCTGTGTGTATATTGCATCGCATCCAATATTCTGTTCTCAAATAAATAAATGCATCATCTAGGCTTATCAGTCTTTTTGTGACCAAATGCCACTACTAATGTCTCCCAAATAAAAACTCCTCGCACTGCTGCTGAAGCATGAAACTACCATCGTATGAAATCTTACAGAGCTCATTCAAAGTCTTATAGTAGAGTATATATATCAGATACATATGAAACATCATAAATGTGTCTTCTTCAATCAATCAATTACCACAGCCGTCCATAGTGATCTTCCTATCTTGTGATTTATTGCAGTTTTAAGTTCATCGTCCTCAGCCGTGCACAGTGAAGTGTTTATTTTCGCAGTTAATTTAACACCACATTCCGTTTTAATTGCTTATGTAATTGATTATGCGAAAACTATCAGTGTGATAAAGAAATGAACCTGCACAGAGATTTATAGTTAGTATCACCTCAGTGTTGAGCTGCCCTGTGTACTCCTGCATTATTCTGATCCAGCATTATCGCTCCTTTGTCTCATTTCTGGCCACAGCAGGTGACACGTCTCAGCAAAAAGCTGTAACTCCAGATGACTAACAGTTTGTTCTGGATCCAAGTGGGCGAAAAATGTTTTCGGTATTTTTCATAGATGTTTTCTTCTTATTTAAATCAGAGGGATATATAGCTGGAGTGCCGCACCACGATGTAGTGGTAGCCATTGCTTCACAGCATGGATATCCCAGATTTGACTCTTTGGGGAGCTTTTCGTAGTGAATATATATGTTCTAGCTGTGTTGTGTGGGCTTTCTCAGGGGACTCCTGTTTCCAAAATGAAAACATGGATTTGTGTGTGTGAGTGTGAGTGTGTGTGACTCTCTGTGTCTGTGTTGGACTGGTGACCTGTCCAGAATGTACCTTCACCTATAGTTAGCTGAGACTGGCTCCATCACCTGCATCTCTTTGTTGAATGAAGAATATAGAACATGGATTCATAAATCTTAGTTGATGGCATTTATGGCATTTTTGTTTCTCCTAACACAGTAACTTCAAGATAAGAACATTCCCTTGTTTCACCCCGGTTGATGTTTATGTAGTTAGTTGTAAAATGTTACAAAAAGTACAAAGCAGTTCAACACAAAATGTGCAAGTTCATTTGTGCAGCATTTATAAAATGAGCTATCAGCCTGCATAATGAAGGTCATGGCCAAAAGAAAATACAGTTTTTTTCAAGAACTGTTTTTAACAACGGAGTGAAGTAAAAAATAAACTTCCAAGCACACTACTTTCACAAGCAGGTTGTCCAATTCTTATTCCCAGAGGGTTTTTTTTTTTTTTTTTTTTTTCAACAGAACATATTTTTAGCCGTAACGATTAGCTGGAAAATGTTGCGCAGTGCTGTTTGACCCACAGGAATAAAGAGTTTACAGAGAGAAGCTTCCGAATGTCATATTGATTTATTTTTGAAAGAAAAAGTCAAGTTTCTTGGTGGAAAGTTAAAAGGTCACAAGCCAAACTGAAGTGAAGTTATTTCTACAACTTTTATCAGGATTATAGTCGAAGCAGAATATCATTTCAGTCGCATAAATTTACAAATGAAATCATCACTGTAAAACCTTTTTGTTCAGTAGACTAAATCGATACGCATCACATGCGTTTGAAATGGAAAGCTGAATGTGAATCTTCTCTTTAGAACTTTTCTTGGTTCAGATTCGAATGTTTGTCAAGCAATAGATGACACAACAATACATGCAACATGACAAACAGTTCCTTCAGTTTTAGAAAATACAGAGGAAACATGGACTCTGTGAACCTCCTCTCTATTCATGAAAAAGATTAGTGGATTGTCACATTCTCCTTTCTAACAGTGTTTGTCACAGCCGACTCATACAGCACATGCACACTCTGCTGGCACAGGAAGAGCAGATATCACCCGAACTGCTCCCATTCCCGGGGACGCAAAGGGGATGAAAGAGTCCAGAGATAGATCTCCTCTTCTCTGATCTGCTTCTGCTTTTGACACCAACAGTCACCAGCACTTAAAGAAGAGGAGAACTGAGGAACATGATTAAAAAAAAATCTGCCCGCCACACATCATTTTTTTTCAATCTATACACCTTCAATAACTCATGGTTGCAGAGCTGATCCCAGCTGATGACGGGTGAAGGCATAATACACTCAGGACAGGAAGAAAGTACATCACAGGGCTGTCACATACACTCACATTCACACCTACAGACCACTCAGAAACACCAATCAAGCTCTTGCGTGTGTTTTTGGATGATGGGAGAAACCAGAGTCCCAATTGAAAATCCATGACCTCAAACTGGAGATAGTCTCTCAGTGAGATGAGAGCGCTAACCACTACACCTCAGAGCGCACCTCCACCCTCTAGTTCTATCTTTAATTTCCTCTTTCCTTTTTGTTCAATGTAAAATTAATACCTATAATTTGCCTGTCATAATTATTAATGCTTGAATAAATTGCACATTGCACTTACGTTTGCTCCTTTAGACTTTCTCTTCTCTCCTGCACAGATGAAGTGGACGCTTCACTGCACCTATAGAGGGAACATACAGACATGAACTGATATGAACTAAACAGCCGTTCAGCAGTCTCAGACTGAACCCCAGCTCATTCCCTGTGGCAGCCAGCACATCCACAGAAATCCCACAGCCGCAGATACTTTGTGGTCTCAAAGTCATTTTTCATACTCCCTTGCAGGTTGGTCATCCAGGACTTGTCAAATAAGATCACCACAGTGTATTTCAGCCTGTGTGGGACCATGGATAAGAGGATCTGAGCTTAGCTATAATGTGTTGACCTGGGTAAACGTGGATTGTCTCAAACTGTGTGGACAGATGGCATGAAGAGAATTCATGTGTGCCAACTGGAGTGGTAAAGATAAATCTCAGCATGGCCGTGTGAGAAATTTCATCTTCAGTTGGAACTCTCTTTGATGACTTATTACCAGAGTTATGTGGATATCCAGTATAGGTGTTTTTCACAGCTTTTCCCCATGCATCCCAGCTATAGCCTCATGTGCTCTGCACTTGGGCATGTTACTCTGAAGTCAGAGTGCCAGTCAGAGTGGTCCCTTCTTCGCTGGTGCCTGTTTTGCATTTCCTCTCTCTGGGGAACAGGCACACCCATCAGGAGCCATTAGTCTTCACACTGACAGGACGGCCTTCCACTGCGAAACGCTCCCTGGCAAAGCTTTCTGATTGCCTGAGACAGTAGTCGGGTATTTTTACTAACAGGCTGAGACACTGTTCCATTTGCGTGGGGCATTGTCTGCTGGCAATTGTCCTAATCCATGTTTTTGAGACCAGTCAAATGAGACTTTGTGCTGTTTCCTGTCTTTCTCTGCAGGTGAATCTGATGTGTGAAAAGTCCTGTGGATGAACAGGTCTTGTAAAGATGTTTGATTGTCCTGCCTTCCTTTTTGCAGACGGATGCAGCGCTGATGTATGATGCCGTGCATGTGGTGGCAGTGGCAGTGCAGCAGTCGCAGCAGATCACCGTCAGCTCTCTGCAGTGTAATCGCCACAAGCCATGGCGCTTTGGAGGGCGTTTCATAAATCTCATCAAAGAGGTAAAATTTAGTCCAAGACACCACAGATCGCTGTGTCTTCACCTCTGACCTATGGAGCCTAATGCACTCTGCAGCTGTGATAATGCTGTGATAGTGATAGTGATAAATTTTTAAATTAACACAACCTAAAGTGTAGACACTCCTATAATTTGATTTGGCCACATGATTAGTGTCTGTCTTGCAGCAGAAATATCATTGCATATTCTCAAAAACACACATTGGCTCTCTTGAACAAAATGTTTGCCTCATCTTAGCTCTCTCAGTAATCTGCCTACAAATGGATTATAAATTACTGTCATTTTATTTAAAGTAACTACATGTTTTTCATAATGTTTCACTGTGTTTCCTTGATATTTTCTCCCTGCATATCTCCACCCACATTTATATCAAAGCTTCTGCCGGCTTCTTTAACTCCAGTCTGGGTCAGCCATTTGCTTTGTTCTACAAAGCTCTTTCATTGTGTGGATGGTATCATTGCAGGTAATTTTCAGAATGAGCCATTGTAGTCGCTGGAGCTTCCTGCCCTTCTCCTGTCTGCTATCGTTCTCCATGCCCGTCTGTTCCTCCAATGGCTTTGAAGTGAAACTTCAAGCACAATGAACCACATGCATAATGAACTCTTACCTGTCAAGCCTGCTTCTATTCTCACTGCTTTATTGTCTCTCGTTATGTTGTTGAGATAGACAGTGAAGAGAGAGCCAGAAAGAATTCATAATTGGAAAAGAGAAAGTTTTATGGATGGAGGTTGGATTGATATTATTACGAAAGACAATGTCTTAAAGTTATGAGAATGACTTCTGTGAGAGTTGAGGATTTTTAGTCTCTAATACAGTGTCTTTCTTCCTTCAGGCTCACTGGGATGGTTTGACAGGTCGGGTTCTTTTTAACAAGACCAACGGGCTGAGAACAGACTTTGACCTCGATGTCATCAGCCTGAAGGAGGAGGGTCTAGAAAAGGTGTGTAACAGTTTAAAGAAATGTTAGAAGAAGCGTTTTATTTCCTATGTGTAAGATGAGACGATAACTTCCTGATGTGGAATTGCTTCAACAGATCGGAACATGGGATCCTCCGAGTGGTCTGAATATGACAGAGACTCACAAAAGCAAGACATCTAACATCACCGATTCTCTGGCTAATAAGTCCCTCCGTGTATCCACCATACTGGTACAGAAAATACGTGCAGCTGAAACGCCATCAACAAATACGCATGGAAGTCATGTAAGACAAAAGACGCCCTGCCGGGAAATCTTTATCTGCACTTGTTTTTGCTTGTGCAGGAGGAGCCATATGTGATGTTCAAGAAGTCAGATAAGCCTCTGTATGGCAACGATCGCTTCGAAGGCTACTGTATCGACCTGCTGCGGGAGCTCTCCTCCATACTGGGCTTTCGCTATGAGGTGCGTCTGGTGGAAGACGGGAAGTACGGTGCGCTGGATGAGGGCACAGGTCAATGGAACGGCATGGTGCGGGAGCTCATGGACCATGTGAGTAAAGAGTCAAACAAAATGGAGATATCACAAAGTGCCTCTTTTGTCTTTTGTGGTCCAAATAAGATTGATGTGAACAGTTGTCTGTTGTCTGCTCTTTATTTTGGCACTTATAAAATTATACCTGAATATATTTACACCAGCTTAGCATGTTCAAACATATACCTCCTGTTATTTGTCATTTGTGTCTCAAGTAATTAAAAAATCTGCTTGCGCGCACAGTGGGAATGTTTGAGCATGTCTCTGAAATCAAGTCAGTTGTTTTCCACTCAAGCATAATGACACGCTGTGGTTATTCCTGTAGGATGGCAAAATTGATTCATAAAATTGAAAGTGAAAGCTACTTTTAATTCAAAACAAGGTTATTCATTTGGTACTGGAATGACTCTTAAGAAATTGACTAAAAAAAGAGTAAATCAACTCAAAGGCTGAAGTCTCCATTTTTGTTCTAGTATGTATCTGTTTCCGCCTGTAACATTACGCCATAAAAGTCTTCAGCATGTAAAAAAAGTGATACATATAACTACCACCACCATTTACAAGGGACTGCCAGCCCACGGACAAAGAAAGGAGCACCATTTAAATCTCAAACTTTCAACAGAACCTGACAAAAGAGATAGCAGCACTATTACATAAAGTTATATCTTCCAGGGATTATGCAAAATACATCAGAGAAAGTTCTCGGCTGTACAAAAAAGATAATGTTATGTTCCCCGGAGACACAAGGTTAATTCGTCACAGATTAATTTAATCCCAAGATGGTTGACACACCTTTGGGTGACTCACCTTTGACACCACATAAGAAGGATCAGATGTATAACCTATAATTTCTCAAACTCAGACCCCCGCCTGATGATTTAGCTGAAATAATGCCCCCGGCAATGTCCTCCCTCATGTCCCGCACCTTCCCCCTGCTCCATATTGACCACAATAGATGTTGACAGAGATCAGGTATTAATTGTGTAAATTGCCTTGAACACGCGGTTGACGATGCTCCAATTGTCTCATTGCAGAAAGCAGACCTTGCAGTGGCTCCTCTGGCCATCACCTACGTCAGGGAGAAGGTCATCGACTTCTCCAAGCCCTTCATGACACTGGGGATAAGTATCCTGTACCGCAAGCCCAACGGCACCAACCCCGGGGTCTTCTCCTTCCTCAACCCCCTCTCGCCCGATATTTGGATGTATATTCTGCTGGCTTGCTTGGGTGTCAGTTGTGTGCTCTTTGTCATAGCCAGGTAACATGTTAACCCCCTCCTTCTTCCCTTTTCTGTTCCTCTACTTCTTTTTTCTACCCTACCTGCTCGCTTGCTTTCACTAACAGACACCAGTTGCTTTGTTCAGACCTGCAAGATGCGATATAAATATTTATTTTTTTATAGATAAACTCTGCAACGATGATAGTCTACAAAAAAAGAATATCAAGTTTGCAGTAAACATGTAAATTTGAAGGACCATACCAGTGGTTTAACTTGTTTAAAGTTGTTTAAAGAAAAAAGAAAACTGCATTGTTTTTGCTCTGTTATCACCATTAAAACAGTAAAGGCCATTTAAAAGGTATAACTTTGGTCACATTACAGTGAAGGACTAAAACACAGAAAAAAAGATTAAAGCATGGTTTTTTAAATTAGCTTGCAATATCTCAGGCATATTTGCCCAAGCATCAGCAACTGTAAAACCAGCTGCTAGTTTCCCTTCCTAATAGTACAATTCTTACAATATCTTAACAAACTTTTTTTTTTTTTCCTAAAACTCCTATTGCATGACTGATGTAACATGATGTGTGTTAACCCCAGCATTCCTCTTCTCACTCGACCTGAGGAGGTTTGGGTTTGATGCACATTTCATCAAATGTTACTGGCGAAATGATCACATGAGAGGAAAGCGGCAACTGTCACCTAAGTTAGTTCAGAATATGCAAAGAATTCCCATTGTGCTTTTTTATTTGTTGCCACGATTGGTCAGGGTAAGTGACTAGCATGCAATTAAACTGATATCGTTCTGGTTGGCCTTAGTACTTGATTAAATTATGACAGTCTTGTCCGTGTGCATGCACCGTGCCTGTTCTTGCACACCATGGCAATAAATTGTGCTTGTCGTCACACTATGTAACATTGAGGTAAAAAAAAAAAAAGAAGAAAAAAAAGAGACACCATAGTTTGAATCTGGAGTTCACTGTTTACTACGATTTGCTGAGCTGGTTTTCACATAATTGCAGTATTGATTGCACAGCCACTGATTGATTGGTCAATCCCCATAATGCAGAGTATATTAATTTCTTTAATCCTCTTTAAATAGAGTGCATGTAGTGAGCTTATGAAGTTCTGCACAATAAAACACTAAACACCTCTATATCCCCAGGGATTCACATCTTTGAACCACTTCCCACCCACATACACCAATTCTCTTTTTTGTTTCACTGAATAAACTATCTCATTTCAAGCTCCAGAGAAATACATTTCACTCTGTTTCCATTCCAGCGCTCTTTGTGGTTAAATTGGTTTTTCTCTTTATTAGCAAAATAAGTGGCATTCACTCAGATCAGACATTTCCAAGGATTGAGAGTCTACCTGTCAATAATAATAGATGGATTGAAATCGCATTCTTGCATGTTAATATGAATTATAGAGTTTACTGGTTCAAATGTGTTCTCAGTCCAACCTCTGAATGTCTTTCCTTTCAACCTTCTTTTAAGCAAGTAGGGAACCTTTATAATGAAAATAATGTCTCAATGTCAGTTTCATGAACGTGATTCATTTGTTGAGATTAACATTAATAGAGGTCAAGCTTCAGTAGAATTTATAAAAATGTTGGTAATAAACAACACTTCTGATTTACTACAAGGAGTTTGATAAGTTGATGGACTTTCTATTTTCATTATAAATACAATTACATTAAAAGGTGTTATTAAGTTTTGAGTTACAAGATTTAAAAAGTAAATGTATAAATCATTCCTCAACAACACCCTTGTGTTGCAACTTTCAATTTCCAAGTATTGTGATGTGCACCTTAAGAACGGTTGGGACTGAGCCGCTTCCTCTTGCCTGAGAAAAGAAAGGCAACAGATCTATAAAGCTAGGCAAAGTAATTGAATCCAACAGGCAGTTAATGGAGGATGCGTGTTTTGTGTTACTGTGGCAGGGGACAGACGGAGGGGAAGAGGGACGTGAGTTGGGGAGGGGTGGTGGGTCATCGTTTCAGAATTCTGCCTGCAATTCGACATGTCCCTTGTGCCCGACGTGAGGAGGTGACCTTACGTCTGCATGTTCCACATCGCCTTTCTCCCGGTGATCGGTGTGCAGAACATGGCCTGCAGGAATACAGGCCAGCTGCAGGCAAAGGTCGTACAGATGAGCCATTAGACCTGGCGCAGATAGAATGCACATGCAGAGGGGAAAAGCACAATCCAATCAAGTGTGTACTGTAGAGATTCACCACCCATGGACTTACCTACCGTCCGCGCCTGATGCCACCCACAATTGTCCTCACCCTGCAGCAGCTTATTATATGTTAGTTCTGTAAACAGCATAAATAAATCATCATCAAAGAGGTTTTGATTTTGAGATGGATTCGATTGAGCCAATGCAAATACGCAGATGCTACTTCAGACAAATATACACCCACACAGTAACAAAGGGAGGTATATAGGAGAATACCTTCATGCGCCAGAGGCTTTATACACACATGAAGACATATATGGAAAGCACACGTACACATGCACACTCACACACATACAAACACACACTGCATTCAGCATAGCTCCACAAGGCCATTGTGCTGTTTTCAGTTGCCTCCGGATCCAAGGAGATGGAGCTCATTGACATTCCAGTAAATCAGGCATCCTGATGGCGTTGACAAGAAGAATTATTGTGTGTCATCACAGCCATGTCCACGCAGATGATTCTCAAGGGGAACCAAAGAGAAAATAGCTGTAATGGAAGCACAGCATGACAAAAATGTTGCCACATTTATGATGCTTGTAAAATAAGACCGTTAATCTGTTAATTAGGCTGTTTCACCGAGGAGGAGAGGCCAAATGACATTACTGCATATTTTGTTTGCTGACGTCATGCGGTCCCTGTGTTAAATGTTGTTGCAGTGACATAGTGCGTTTGAGCTATATATAGGTTTTTTGGGTTGGGGTTTCAATTACAGTTAGGAATAGATAAGCTACTTGGCGATAAATGTCCCAACAAGCATAGTCCTTCAACAATGTGTTTGTGTGCCTGTTCAGCTTGCAAATAGCATTACATTCCTACACTGTCTAAACCCTTTAAGGTCTCTGCCCAGAGGCTTATTAGCATGCAGTGTGTTGGGGGAAAACGCTCCTCACCAGTCTTACCTGATGGGCCCCTCAACTCTGCATAAGCAATGTTTCTTCCACCACCCTCTTCAGCACAAACTCAATCAGTTCCTGATGCTTAACGCTAACCCAATCACCTTGTGCTAATGCCATGCCACTTTTGCTTAGGATAATAAATGAGAAATGTCCACAACTGACCTGAAGACACTGACAATCAGTCGAGGAATGCGGCAGGTGGAAGGGGGTGAAAACAGGAGGTTCGCAGGGGAACGTAGGCAATCAGGGGGAAAAACGGGGGTGTTGGTTGTTTGTGACGGGATTAGTACAGAATGAACAAACCGTTGAATGCGTAAATGGATTTTTGAGAAATGGGGAGGTGCAGCTGAAAAAGGGAAGAACAGAGAGATTGCTGTTGGGAAGAGAGAAAAAAACACAAATCCCGTGTTTTGGTGAGAGAAGGATACTGTATCTGCAGGATGTTTTCAGGGTGTTTGCAGATACTGAGGGAAACGCATTAAGGCAGCTATGTAAGTGGATCGAAACAAGCTCCAAAGATCATCGCACACTTGGACATTATCGCCAGTGACACTGTTATTCCAGGCTTATTGATCTGTTCCTGCAATAAACTGATGGCATTTGAATATGCCAATATGTTGATCTCGGCAAAAGCCTGAATGATTTGTTTTTGTCTGTGCTGAGGCTCTGTTCCTGAGGCCAGAGTAGAAGGACTTACACCTGTTTACACTCTTTTTATACCTATGCATAACATTCTGATATTAATAAGACATTTAATCTGCATCAAACACAACAGTGGTCTGTGCTTTGTGCTCACCTATCTCTCTGCTCTTTCTTTTATAGGTTTAGTCCCTACGAGTGGTACAACCCACATCCATGCAACCCGGACTCGGACGTAGTGGAAAACAATTTCACGCTGCTCAATAGTTTCTGGTTTGGAGTTGGTGCTCTCATGCAGCAAGGTAGTTGCCTCAGCCTGTGGCTGCAGTTGCACTGTGGAGCTGGAGCTCTCTACATCCCACTGTCCCCCAGGGCTGAGGGTTTCTTAACCTGACCTGAGGCAACAGCCAGAGACATCTGAGGTCTGGGCAAAAGTTACAGCGATCATGGAAGTGTATCTTTTAGGTTCAGTTTATAGAAAGGCAAAATTAACATAAATGCCTGAATGGAATAGATTTACCTGTTTTCCTGTAAGTGTCAAAAAGAATAGTGAAAGTTAAATGAAAGAATATGTTGTTTTATTACTATAACATCACAATAACTGTTACTTTTCTTTTTATCCCAGTTATTATATCGATACTAAAATCCAGTGTCCTCTCCTCTTGCCCCCGGCTCATCGGCACCTGGAGATCAGTGGGGTGTAGAGTCAGGATGTGAGGTTACCTTGGGTACATGACTCTCTGACTCAAACAGCCTTCTCCACACTTCTCTGAATGACAGTACTGAATGTGTTTGATTTGATGTAATTGATTCATGTGAACACGATGTTCTCTGTAGACATTCCAGATAGCACCTTCCTATGTCTTCTACATTATTTAAAGCACTCACTTGTGACTGAGAGATGAGAATTTCACTTGTTTGGAATCCAACAATGATCCTCTTCTGATAGCTCTCTCAGTTGATTTGTTCTGAATCATTTGACTGGTTTTACATATCAAAAATAAATTAACTCAGATTACCAGAACCATAGTGATAACTTTTGAGTTTGAACGTGTTTTTCCAGTGTGACATTCACTCCTGCTGCCTTCCTCACACCAGGCTCCGAGCTCATGCCCAAGGCCCTGTCGACACGAATCGTGGGGGGGATCTGGTGGTTCTTCACCCTCATCATCATTTCGTCATACACAGCCAACTTGGCTGCTTTCCTCACTGTGGAGAGGATGGAGTCCCCGATAGATTCAGCCGATGACCTGGCCAAACAAACTAAAATCCTGTACGGGGTGGTGGAGGACGGTGCTACAATGACATTCTTCAAGGTAGCTGAGTCTGTCGTTGTGTTTAGGGGCCGGTTTTATATTGAATCTTTTCAAAAACCCTTTTGGTTGAGTTAGGGGTTGTAAACAATCCTCAAGCTGCAACATACTGATGTAGTACTTATATAAAACTCATACAATAATTATACAAGAAATCATTATCTTGACTGATTTATTTATTTATTTTGATACTCATTTTTTTTTTTTTTTTAAATAACAGCATGACATTTAAGTTTGTTCCCTTGCTGGGAAGTTAAAGTAATGATGCCTGTCACCTGCAGCTCTTAATCTAACAGCTCACTGGGGCTGCTGATATTTATTCCATGATTAATTGCAATGTTTATTACTGATCTGCCTTTAGAAATGTAAAATAAAAAAACACTGGTGCTTGTTTTATTCATTACTGCAATTTCAAATGTAATGCAAGGCAGATATAATTATTCTTGTCACTGTTTCATAATATAACATAAGAAAAGAAATCCTTTTGGCTATCACATTTACAGAAAAGTTGACGTCTTTTTCTTTATAAATATGGCATAAAACTAAAAATGCAAAGAACCTAAAAAGGTTAAAGCATCTTGAAAACACAGTCACTAATAACAGCAGTGTGATATAGCATGGGAGCAACTAAAGGAAGATCTAATGTACATTGTACAAAGGACATTGAAAGAAATGTACTTAAAGTCAACAGAGATCATGGCTACTATATTTGGGACTGTTTCAAAAAATTCATGTTTGGAATAGTCCCTAGGTAAAGACAGGTTAATACATTTGAAGCTCCTATACAAAATGTTTGGCTATAACATATTAGAATATATGGTGTATATGTAGATGCGTCGCCTCCTGGTAATTCCTTGAGCAATAGTTGAATTCAGCATAGAAATGCATTAACAAAAACAGCTTTCACCCATGAATAGCACAGTAAACAAGAGAGGGAAAAGGTCATGATTCATGGCTTCAATAAATGTAAATAAAAGATTCTAACTTATGAATTGAACCCAAATGGCTCCATTATAACGAAATCACCCTCTGAGGACTCATATGTATCCCTGATGTTGCTGCCAGTCTCATTCAAACTCTTTTTTCTGGTTACCTGCAGAAAACTAAAATCTCTACCTATGACAAGATGTGGGAGTTTATGAACAGCAGGAGGCAATCTGTGATGGTCAAGAATGTGGATGAGGGCATCCAGCGTGTCTTGACATCAGACTATGCTTTCCTCATGGAGTCCACCACCATCGAATTCGTCACCCAGCGCAACTGCAACCTCACACAGATCGGCGGCCTCATAGACTCCAAAGCCTACGGCGTAGGAACACCTATGGGTAAAGGACCTCTGTATGCCTTGTGCGTCATAAAGTATTTCTGCAAATTGCCACATCAGATACCATAAAAGATGAAGGATGATGGACAAGATTCAAGAGTAGAAAGCTTGACCTTTATTGATGGGGTTTGAGGTGTAATGGTTAGACAGAGGAAGGTGTAAAAGATTCAGCTTTATGAAAAGTAAATGGCTGCATTGAACTTTTAAGGGGTAAGATTGAAATGCACTTACAGTTTGCTGTTTGTCCTTGGATTGTGTGTGTGTGTGTGCCCGCAAGCATGCTTGGGTTGTGCAGGTGCAGGTGTGTTGTTGTTTTGTTTATTTCTCGTCAGTGATTTTCCCCAATAGATGATTTGCAAGCAACAAATTAACCCTGGGTCAAACTCTGTTTTTGAAACACTCTTAATGGTGTGATTTAGTCTCATTTGGAGCTACATTAAACAAGTACGTTAGCGCGAGACAGTAAAACACTGAAAGCAACCTGCAAGTTATTTCAGTGCAATTCCCTTCCCGACTTACCTGACACCATCTAAATTGTTTTCCAGCACTAAACCAGAGAAAAAAAGTATTATAGAGAGTATAAAACAAGCACTTTGAGTTGTTTTGCAGCCACATATTTGATCCAGCTAGTGTCAAAAAAAATTAGTATTCTGACATTTTCAAACACCATTACAGGCTGATGAGGCAGACGAGCAAAATATTATGCGTCATTGTAACACTTTCTTCGCATATAAAGCAGTGTATTGGGGTGAATGAATATATCGCTCGCAGCTCGAGCATTCCCATGGAGCCTGGATGAAGGCTGATGATGCCCCTGATTCCAGTGTCACTGAGGTTAGAGCAGCCATGACGAGGCCATGGAGAACACTGCAACCAGCTGTAATGGTCACATCTATCATCAGTGATACGAAGGCCATCAAAATATGGAGTATTAATTCTGGCCAGCCACATCTGGGCCCGGCTAGTGCTGATGAGTATGGCGCAGTTAGAAAATCTGCAGTGATGCCCTGATTGCGGGGGCTATAACAAAGCTGAGGTGATGCTGTGAAATATAGCCCCACTGTGGCCCCATAAGTGGACAAGTACTTACACCGATGCCCTTGAAATGGACACGCAGGACCGAGAACATGAATCTGCTCCTTTTACTTTCATGCGGGGAGGCAGTGTATCAAATGTTTGACAAATATATATCAAATCCACTTTATTCGGTGATAAGTGGTCGAGTACTTAACGCATAACAATTAATGTCGACTTCCAAAGTTATTACTGCCCATTAGCTCATTTCTGTGAGTAATTTTGATATTCATTGCAGTTTTTTCAGAAATAAGGAGCTGATTATACACTATTTAGAATATTTTCATGATTGAAGTGATCTTAAGATGGTTAATTGCATTCATAGTTCTAAGAAGCTCTGTTTTTATGGCAGCGGTCATTGAATGGAAATGGTAAGATTTCAGATGCTGCTTTTCTTATTGCGTCTCAATCCCAAACCCTCAGCCCTCACATCAACCTCCAGTCTATAACTTTTGCCCTGCTGAACGCTGTTTAGCAGTTCTTTCCCCCGTAGGGCTGTTCCAGCAATAAACCAGATCAAGCCGGGTAATAAGTCTTAACCTTTTAGAGCTTGTCGGTTTTCACACGTCCTTTTCCCAAAACGCAAATGCGTCATATGCTGCTATCGACTTAAACTGTGATCACATTAATACTTGAGGCCAGACAGCGTGGGAGTGATGGATATCCTCTGGTGCTGAACATCTGTCAGGTAGTTGTATATGCACAGTGTGTCAAGCACAGCGCTTTTCCATTTGCCCAGGCCCTGTTCTCCATATCCTCCTCTCTAAGGACCCATCCTATTAGCATTTATCCAAGGCCTGCTTTGTTAGGCCATCATTAATCATTTGAAATATGAGGGGAGTCAGAATCAGGGGACTCGGATACTTGATAGATCTCTCATCTTCAAATGAACCCGGCATATGCTTTTCACATGCACTTGCAGAAGCAGGGTATGTAACCACTGCACATGTACAGTATGTGTGAAATATACGGGCACACAAGTGTTCCTTAGATTACATCCCAATGCAATCTTACAAATTATACAGACATACTTACAAACATTATATCATTATAGGAAGAAAGCTCATGGCTCTGCATGTCATTTTCTATTTTTTTTTCAGAAATGTTCTTTGTTGCGACTTCCAGATGAAAGGATGATGGATGGCAGCGGATAAATGATAGATAAGACAGAGGGAGAATCAAGTAAAGGGGCTGACAGGCGAAACTGTGTGAGAGCAGCAGACAAAGTGATGCTAACTGTTACCTGGAGCCAGAGACTGTCTCTGTCCACTGGCACAAAATGTTCTCATGTTTGTCAAATAATGTTTACAGCTGCATGAAAAAAAAAGAAGAAAAAAAAAAGTCACATTTGTCACATCTCTTTTAAATCCCTTTGAATAATCACATGAGCCTAAAAATGAAAATGTACAACCAGGCTTCATTATGCATGAGTTCGGTAATCACATAAATACACTAACTGGCTTCCAAAGAGATATAAACATGAACGCTCACAGCTCGAGTTAATCTATTTTGGCCTGGTTGAAGAATAGTGAATGTTGCTGCGCCCCGACCGGCCGTGTGCTGTGACACACCCGCTGCGGATGGGAGAGGAACGTAACCCCACACGGCCACTCCGCCGCCACAATTAGCTCTGCTTTGATCACACCAGCAACCCGCTGCGCCTTAATGCCTCGTCACTAATTCTGGCGCCTTCCCAATTTTTGCAGATTTGTGTTGTTTTTTTCTTCTTTTTTTTTGAAGTCAACATGACATCAACATGTATTAAAGAAAAAAAAACTCTGTGGTACACAACCCTATCTCCAATCCACACATATAATCCCAAATAAGTATGCACCCATGTAATGCACTCCCCACTGGGCTGCTGTTTATAGGCATAGTATATGTCATATGAAAGTGTGGGCAAAGAGACACTAATTCGTCAGAATCAACAGCAGCTTGACTATATAAAGCCAAGTCATTGTTGCCAACTCTCAATTCATTTGCAGAGAGGAGTGAGAATTTTGGAATCACTATGAATATAGGGATTAGTGGGATTTGAAGAAGGACTTACAAAAAAAAAATAAATAAAAAAAAAACCTCTCTAAGCAGCCAACAATAACGTGACTGGATATATGATCACATTCAATACACCCACCAGCAGCATTATCTTTGTTTTTTTAGAGGTGGTTATAATTAACCTCCTCAGGTCCAAGCTTTAATTTGGTACGCCTTTCAGATTTCTACAGTTTTTGACATTAGTAATACCTGCATGTGGCCTAGCAGGGACATGACAATGTGCAAAAGTCACAGTGCAAATGCAAAAGGCACAACATCATTAGAAAAATCTGAATGCAAATTTCCTCAACATCAATGCAAAAGCCACAACAACACAACAAAAGCCCGCAACGCACAGACTTTAGTGTTAACTAGATGGTAGACAAAAGGTCCACAAATAAGGCAAACAGCTAAAGAAAAAGTTTAATATTCACCATTGTTGTGTTTTTTTTTTCTTCTTTCTTCACAGGCTCACCATACAGAGACAAGATCACAATAGCCATTCTGCAGCTGCAAGAGGAAGGGAAGCTGCACATGATGAAGGAGAAGTGGTGGAGGGGGAACGGCTGTCCCGAGGAGGAGAGCAAGGAGGCGAGTGCTCTGGGAGTGCAGAACATCGGCGGGATCTTCATCGTGCTGGCTGCGGGACTGGTGCTCTCGGTGTTTGTGGCTGTGGGGGAGGTTCTTTACAAGTCTAAACAAAACGCTCAGCTTGAAAAGGTACAGAGCTTATTTTGTTTGTTTTTTTGTACAGTGTTAAAGTGTAAAGAATTTTACCATATTGACTTATTACTACATTTGCATCATCCTACATGAGCTGTGTTTCATTTTATATCGCATTTTATCACCTTATTTCTATACAAAAAAATTATTAAATCAAGTGAAATGATGCTGCCAGGGTTAACGCTGTCGCCTCACAGTTAGAGGATTCCTGGTGTGACAATGCCTTTCTTTGTGGAGTTTGCATGTTCCACCTTACCAATCCAAAATGTTATTTGGTGACTCTATATTTGTAAATTTGTGTGTTTCTGAGTCACTTTTGTGATGGACTGGCGACCTGGCTCTTGCCCAGTGTTAGAAATGATAGGCTCCATCTCCCTCTGAACCTAACGTGGATAAAGGATTATAGTAAATCGGTGCATGGATGGATGAGTTGATGAAATCTGTTCAGTCATCATGCATATTCTATACTTTTGTGCTCATGTTCTGCACCATGTCTTTATGGAAACAGCACACGTAGACGTAGTGGATTGTGCTCTTTTACATTTTACAATTTCCCAGGTTCAATTTTGGCCTTCATTGCTTTTCTGTATGATGTTTGCATGTTTTCCCTGTGCATGAATGTAAAAAATGTGCAGATTTGTAAAAAAAAAAAAAAAAATTCTCCCTGGCGAATCTGGTGCTCTTACACAGTCCAAAACATGTGTTTGAGTTTAGCACATGTGAATGAGAAAGTCTGACTCTCTGTGCTTGCCCTGTGATGGACGGACCACTCTTTGCAGTCATTCAGCTGGTTCAGGCGCTCCACAACCCTCGGTTGAATAAAGCAGCATAGAAGACTGAAGGATGGTTAGTTATCTATGAAAGCTCTTTCATCCAGATCCCTTTCTTGTCTTGTACTTGTTTAAACTTTTGAAGATGTTTCGGCTCTCATCGTCAAGACATCAAGCAAGTCAGGTTGTCTTTTAAGATATGAATGAGGAACTTTGAGGAACTTTGAACACCATCAGGCACGCTCTCATTCACACCACCGATCAATTTAGATAATCGATCATTCTCATGCATGTTTTTTGGGGGTTTTTTTGACCATGCCGAGCTAGACTCAAACCAGGGATGTTCACACTGTGAGGCAACAGCGCTAACTGCTAACACTTTGAGGAAGTAGTAAATGCTTTCACTTTTTTTTTTTTTAAAGATTCTCTCACAATTCTCATACACATGCGTATAAATAAACACAATGGGGGAGTTTTCAGTCATTGTAATTATTCTTAATGCTTGATCCTAAGAGGTTTGACATATCTGAGGAATTAGAAACATACACACACATACACACACACACAAACACACACATTGGTGGATATGTGCATCTTTTTAAAAAGAAAACACTGCATTTTGTAAAATAAACAATCTTCATTCACAATCACGTCTGAATCACTTCTATGTTTTCCAGTCTTAAACAGGCAAAATTATTGGCATCATATTGTAAATATGCACTTATAATTACTCTTACTGGCATTACAAGTTTGCCTGCTTTTTGTTTTGTTTTTTTGTTTTTTATTCTAATGATATCTCTGAAAAACAGAAGGTTCGGTCGTGTGCAGACTGCTCCGTGTTTGCGACACTTCTCCCCTTCCCCTGGTTATTTTTCCTTTTCTCGAAAGAGACTGAATATATTTTCTGACTTCTCTAACAGTGCTCTATTTTAGTCCTGAGTGCCCATGAATCATCTCACAATGTTGAGTATGTGCTTTAGTGCGCTTTAACTTGTGCAATGATGTTCTCAGATAATTGTGAAAGTCCTTTTGATAGCGTCTTTTAATTATTTACATCTACAGAAGAGCACAGCGCAGTGCCGTGCTACTTTATTGCAATAGTAATTACTTGCTGGCTATTTTTTTTTTTTTTTTTTTTTGCAGGCTGCATATGTTTCAGAGCACATCCTAGCTATCATTAATCAAGAGCTGCAAGACTGGGTCACAATATTCAGATAATTTGCAAATGCCATAATCTCAAGGCTGCCAAGGTGCTGGTAATTTGCATGCAGACAACAAGCCTCTCCTTTTACTCCCTGCCAGCCTGTTCCACCCTCAGCCTCCTCCATATAGTTCTTTTTCACCATTTCTTTTTTTTTTTTTTTTTTTTTATTCCTCTCTGCCTCTCTTTTCTACTTCAGTCACCCTTTTTCAGATTTTGGAAAATATCTTGTTCACAGAACAGACAAATATGTAAAAATATCGGGAAAAAAAGTAAAACGCCTGGTGTATGAGCCACCCACCGATATCCATCTCACACACCCACGCACATATGAAAAAAGAAAAAAAATAATAGCCTCATACTTTAATGTTTTCCCTTTTTTTTTTCATATATCTTCTCCCCTCCTACAGCCTTTGAATTTAAATTACATTTTGCATAATCAGGAGCAGGAATGTATGAGAATTTGTCTTGGCAAAGTTGGTGCAAAAGCATATTGACATATCATAGGATTTTACACCACATACATAATGCAGGAACAACTGAATCCCACATTACAGGAGTTACATAACGTTGTTGTTTTTAAAGGGTTTTAAATATTTTTGGGTTTAATCTGCTGGAGTGGATATTCAGTCATTTATGCAGTATCTTTAAATTTCCAGCCATTATGCAAAAAAAAAAAAAGTGTTTAATTCTCCTCTCGGGATTTTCTTTCTGGCAGAGTGCAAAAGGCTGTGAAACAGCCTTCAGACCTCTGTGCATAAAATGTGCGTAGAGCTGAAAGTAGAAAATATAGGCCACTTCAGACCTTTAAATACAATCCTTTTTTAACAACCTATTATGTAAGACTTAAATTGCTAAGTCTGACTGTGCTGTCCAATTTCAATACTTGCAATATCTCGTACTTAAAAAGATGTCTTCAGAAATGTTGATTCCAGACTTATGAAGTATCTACATTAAAATTGTAGCTTTTTTTTAACCTTAAACAATCATTTGATGAATCTTAATGGCACTATCAAATAACTGGGTTTATTGCAGTTAATACACATGAAGTAAGTTTCACACAGCAGGTGTTTCCCCTCACTATAACCATTTTATGCACTGTTGGCTATTTTTGTGCGATTCTGAATGAGATCCTTGTGGTCGAAGGTTTGTTGAAGCTCAGGAGTGTCAAACATCTGGCCTGTGGGCCAAAAGCGGCCTGCCAAAAGGTCCAATCCAGCCCACTTCTTGCAAAATGTAAAAATGACAATTAGATTTGTATCTAAAGCATATATTGTTAAAACAAGATCCAAATGGCTCCCGCGTTGTTCCTGAACTAAAATATGTTTGAAATCTCTGTTTTTTCTTGACTCAATGACAACTGTGTGAAGTCCAGCCTTAAAACATCTGAGTAAAATACACATTAGCTTGTGACTAACAATAATGTTACTCCTGAGCATGGTCACGATATAAACCGAAGCAAAAGCTGAATACTTAAAATGTATAAATAACACAATATAATGGCAGTGGTGGCAAAATAGTACATAATGTGAACAGAAATACGTCTTGACATCAGATTCCTCAGTTGTTTCTTACAACAATGGGGGAGCATATTCATGTTACATAAGCATGTTATGTTATGAAACCAATACAAATAAAAAGAAGAAGGAGGTGGATGACTGAAAACACGGTGCTTAATAGGTCTTTTTAAAATCAGACAGGAGTACTTGAAAGCCTGGAAAAACATTAACATTGATTTAAAAAAAATTCTGGTAGAATTAAAGCTGCTATACATGTAGAATTCTAAAATGTCCAATTATGAATTTTGGAGAAACCTGCTGAGGTCTTGCCAATGGTCTGCGTTGTCATGCCAATGTTGGCCGTGAATCTGCACGGCTTTGAGTGGAGCTGCAGACAGAACGACACCAGCTGTAACTTTCTGCTCATTTTCTTTTGGTTTTTGTTTCCCTGTGCAGCGATCCTTCTGCAGTGCCATGATGGATGAGCTGCGTGTGTCTCTGAAGTGCCAGCGCCGCCTCAAACAAAAGCCTCAGCCACCCGTCATCGTTAAGACTGAGGAGGTCATTAACATGCACACGTTTAACGACAGGAGACTCCCGGGAAAGGAAACCATGGCGTGAAACGCCTGCGCGCAACCCCGAGGCCAGGGGGAGGGGGGGGGAGGTCGCGTAAATGCTGACTTAACTACGACAGAGGTTAGCAGTAAAACCAGGATTCCTTTTGAACCCACTTGCTTATGTAGACAGATGTTTCCTGTGGAAATATAGATACCTGAGCAGTGTCACCTCACTGTGACAGTTACTTTCTGGAAAGGAGCTGAAGAAACTAAAAGACTTTCGGGTTCGGTAGGCGACGTTTGTAAATTGAAAGACCATCCAAGCAGGTTGTCTGGTCCACACTAGAAGTGGGCTTGATGAACATACATGTATACTCACATATATACACATACACACACACACACACACACACACACACACACGCACACACACACACACACACACATATATATATATATATATATATATATAT
>OMNM01002684.1:0-10609 GCA_900302745.1 Parablennius parvicornis | reverse complement strand
TCATCTTGCTTAAGTGCATCTCTGCGGCTCTGGATGCTTTAAATTAGGCAAAAATGTACGACTGCAGAAAAAGACCGACCCTGCACTGTGGCGACATTATGGGGCATCATTCTTGTAAATTCACCTCCATGTTTGACATTCCATCTATTTCAGAAGTTTTTTGTTTTTTGTAGTTTTTTTTTTGAAGGATCAAACAGTCACAGTTTATTTGGTCTATTCTTCATTGCAGAATTTTAAATGAGGTCTCAAAGTTAGTCTAGCAGCTTATTCCTGGGTTTAACTTCCCTGGCTAACCTGCACCAGTGAGTTTTTAGAAGCAAAATTAAAATTACCTGTTGCCGTTTTGTCGGGGCCCTGCACTCTGGCAATGTGTCACATTATTGTTGGGCCTGTTCGTGACCTTGTTGGAAGTAGAGACTGCTTCTAAAAATGCAATTATAGCTAGCCATTGTTGTGCGTCCTTTGATTTGACAGAGGTCTCTCTACACATAGATCCACGATGTGTATTTCTTTTGTGCGAGATGTCTGAGGAAGAAAATGATTTTGTCGTACGTGGGAGGATTTTACTCAATGGTATCAAAACTCGCCTTAAAAAGCTGCTCACCCACCATTAGTGAGGATTTCAGTGGCGAGCTGCTGCTTTGCGTTGTCAGAATCGGTGCCGCGCTGTGAACAATGTGCTCAAATGTAGCAGTGAACAGTGCATATTTTGTGTGAGGCTGCACATTGTGGACCTTTGTGAAGTCCAGCGCTGAATGATTGTCGTCTGGCTTTTGATTGGCAGCTTCTTGAAAAGGCTCCAAGTTTGCAGTGTGTCCACAGTATCTCTGCTCTGGTTATGATGAGTACAGTTTTTCATGCAGAACAATGTGGTGTTCTGTTAAATGTGTCAAAAGATTCAGAATTGTGACACACCTTGTTTTCTTTCTGAATTAATAAGTGAATAATTACTGTTCAAAGCAATAATGGAACTCTAACCTCTTAAACCATTTTAAAATGCAGACTGGCTAAATTGTATGCAGAGACTTAGAATATGACTATTATCAAAAACGTTTGGGAAAATGAAGAAGAAAGAAACCATGTCCACATCAAAAATGTATTAATTCCAATATATTCCCTTTACATTATACATGGAAATAAATGGGGAAAAGCAGATTAAGCTTTCTTATGTGATCGTCCATCCCGAGTTTCCCAGGAAACAAAACTTACTGTAACCACACTAGTGATTTGTGGAACACGACCCACTGATTTATCATATTTCTATCTTTTTATGTTGTACAACACGTTTGATCAGATGAAACCCAAGCTTTATTCTGACATCTTTCCTGTGGAATTATCCAGAACTATCACAGTAAATGCAGAGGTGGGCGTGTGATGATAAAGCCAATACAATTCCATTTCTGTTCATTTACAGACCGTCATAGTGCCAAGAAGAACCACGAGTAAACAAGTCACGGCTGCAATGGCGTCTCTCAGCAATACACTCTCCAGCCACTTCATTAGGAATACCTTGTTAGAACTGGGTTGGAGTCAAAATACTTTGAGGAATATTTCCAGCACTTTGTTTAATGTACGCCACAGAAGGTTTTAGTCCGTATTTACACGCTGTAGCTCGTCAACTTCAAGGTTTCTCATGTTGTGCACTTATTTGAGTTTTATATTTGCTTTCTGTAATCTCAAAGCAGTCTGGCCATTCTCCCCTGACCTCTGCCATCAAATCATTTTCACCCAGAGAGCTGCATTTCCACTTTTTCCATGGGAATTTTAGTACACCCTAGAGATGGATGTGCATAGAAATCCCTGTTGCGGTTTCTTAATTACCCAGACCAGCCCGTCTGGCACCAACACCATAGTCACTGTCACTTAAACTGCTTTTCTTCACTATTCTCGTGCTCTATCTGAACTTCATCTTGATCATGTCTACATGCCTGAATTTTAAAATTCACCTTGACTTATATTTCCACATTGAATCAGTGAGGGTCCCATTTGCCTGAGCTGTGGCAAATTCTAACTTGTGAAATAGAGAAACCTCTATAAATTAGACCTCATAAGTCTAATATTGACACTGTATTGATTCGCAAATGTTTGTGTTATGTTGTACCGTCAAAAAGAAGTAATAAGATTCTGGGGTTCATTTGGTATTCGAAAGAAATTCCACTGAAGTTGATTTTTTGTTTTACAAGTATTTTCTCTTTTCAAAGAGTTGTTTCATTGTCCTATACTCTCTGCACAACATAAAACGCACTTGGCATCCACACACACACACACACACTCCGGCCACAGCCTTTAATGTCATGTTGTGTCAAAGTGGGCTGATTACACTCTCACACACGGTAGGAAGGTGGAGGGCAGGTTGGCTCTGATTTCCTCCTCCACGTTGTTCCATCGCTCTGCCTCTGCTCTGCTGTAGATCCTCTTCCTATCTTTCTATTTCTGTTCTGCCCTCTTTACTGCTACTGTTGTCTGTTTCTGCCTGCCCCCATTTCTTGGTTCACTCTATACTATTCCGTTTCTTATTCAACACTGACAGCTTCTACTATGATGCTGGTAGTACGACTTCTATTTACACAGAAACAGTGATCAGCCAGTGATTTGCCTTGAAGCATCAAGTGATTTCTACATGTATTTATCCAACAAAAAACCTCACACTCAATTTTTTCAGAACCAAAGTGTTAATTTTTACCTATAAATGGTCCTTCAGCAGCTTTTCTTTCCTGTGGAAAAAGCACTTTTTCTCCCCCTACTCAACAGATTTGTCTACAAAATAGTTGGAATGATTTGTAAAATATAAACACAAACAGGATGCAATAGTTTGGAAATATTAGAATGATGCATTTCATGCAAAATATTTGTTTGATTTTATAGCTGAGATTGATTTTGTCTTGACAAGGCAACAAGTGAGGTACGAATTGGGCTGGGAAATAAACAGCTGAGTGTTTTGACACTATACCAGTTAACAAGGTTAGTCAGACGTACTTATGGTGAGTCTCTCTGAGCTCTGTGGAAACTAGTGCTAAACGTTGTCATTACATTTTGGTCAAATTGCAAATACTATCAAGATTATCCCATCTACAGCTTATAATGTCATTAAACGATTTGGGTCAAGTGCCGACGATGCCTCTTTTTGTGATGAACTTAAATAAGCTTGACAGTAATAAAGTTTCTTATATTTGTTGTTGGAAGCAACAAACTATCATCTTTGTTTAATCTAATGACTTGATATGAATATTTTTGAGAATTTATTCACATTCAAACTCAACATTTCATCAACAGAATGGCAATAATGATCAGAATCATTTCGTAGACGGACGGTAGAGATTGTGCTTCCTCGGATCTATTTCAGAACTGCTGGTGGTTTGTGGCAGATGGGACGTTGATGAAGTCGTTGACTGTGGAGCGACTCGTCTCAGCCGGTCAGAACAGTCACTGTTGAATTCACTTGTTGCTGGACCTGTATGATTTCCTCGGGAATTCTCTGGAAAGACTGGAGCACTTGAATTGCTGTTATACGCATGGTTGCGTGGACTCTGCAATAAATCAAAAGCTGTCATAGAGAATGAGTCACTATTCGATTCCTCAAATCTGGCAATACATTTTTTTTTTTTTTTTTTACAAATATCCTATTTATTGTATTTAGGAGCAAAATACATCTGTTTTGAATTTTCCATGGGTATGTTTACATGAGAGCAATTCCCCCATTGGTCTTTGTTGTGCTCCCTGCCTCTTATGACCTGTTCCTCATTGATTTTTTTGGGGGGAGTAGCAGCTGCTTCTTTTTTAGGAAGTGAAAGAGGGCCTGAATTCCTCTCTGATTCTTTGATACTTATATTCCCCCTATGCCCCCCACCCTCCTCCTCCTCTCATCCCACTCTTGATTCCCTTTCTTAGTCTAAAAGATAAAAATCTGAGGTATGTTAGTGATTTTCTGGCTGAGCGGTAACACAACACGGAGGCCTCCTGAAAAGGAGGGCTGCGTTGGAGCCGGGGAGGTGGGCTGGGGGGGCTTATGAGTACATGACGTGGGAGTTTGCCTGGCAACAGGTGAAAAGACTTGATAGTAGTAGCTTTTGTAGTTTCTCTCACTGCTCTCTGCACCTCCTTCAGCCTTCTGCTCACTTTTGATGGGGTGTGGATCCTTTTGACCCCGTAACTACTGCCTAAAGCCGCCATAAAAAATGCATGGGAATAATCCTCAATTAAAAACAGTCTTTGGCGTCATGTTGTTTGATGGACACATTTCAGTGCGAGGGGTTGATGTGAGTCTGCCACCATCGAGTGCATCTCCTCTCTGACAAGTGTTCATGCTCGACATGAATGTTTTTATGAGGAGTGGGTTGTGGATTAGGTCTGCTTGATGTCAGAGGTTGTTGTGGGTATGTGAGTCATGAAGGGTGGGGGCGGCCATGTCTGTGCCGTCGGTTTGACGACATTACCCGCAGGAGCAGATGGTTTCAGCCGTCGCAAAGGTAAAATGAGAGATACTGTTCATTTAAAGGCGGCTGATTCTGGCTCTTCCTCACAGGTCTGCAACTGTAACTGGCTCCATGCAGCAGTTGAACTTTTCCCCACAACTTTTCCCCCCCTCAAAGACATTGTACATGAATGTATTTCAATGTTTATAAGGAATTGAATTTAAACATTCTCACTCCCACAAGTTTCCAAAAACAGATCTTGACGCATTCTTGCTTCATATTGTTGGGAAGGAAGCCAGGACCGACTTTGGTCTGCATGTGCTCTGGCATAGACGACACAGCTCATTGCCAGAGTGGCTTTTTCCATCGTCAAACACAGCCATTACACCCCACTATGAATTTTTTTTTCTTCCCATGACCCAGAATAATCAGCCTATTGGTTTATACATGTGGCAGCCCAGATTTATTATTTATATTGCCCTCCTCCACCATACATCGCTTCTTGAAGTTATTCTGGAGGCGATGCATCTTTAGTATATATATTGATTTAAAGAGGCATTGCACAGACTCATGTTTAATCATTATGGACTTTACTGACTTGTTGAATATTTATTATGATAATACTTTCATTTTGTAACTTCCTATAGGGCTCTAATTACACAATTCAAACTAGATAACATAATTTGGTAAAATTCAACTGTAAAACACATTTTGTGTATTTGACGCAATATAAAAAAAAGCTTAATTGAAATTATCTAAAATATCTGAAATTAAGCGACAGGAAAATGGCTCAAATGGCCTCATTGTTATGGTTTGGAGATGTTTAAAGCACCTTAAGCAGGATGTTTAGCAGAGATTTGTAGCAGTAAATGTTTCCCGTGCCGAGTCAGCAGCATTATGCAAACATCTTAAAATTGGCACTTGATTAGTTAATAGTAGTACTAGTGGGTTACTGAAAATAAAGGCATGTATTGACTATCATTTCATCATAGTGTATGTCTCTAAATCAGGATGCCTTAAAGTGCACATAGTTGAATTATCGCTGTGTATCTGTTGCCTGTGTAGGTCACTCTGATGAATAAGTCGGTGATTAATTTCTGTTCTTATCAAAATAAATTTTGCTCACATCACCACTATTTTCCTTCAACTATGTCAAGCAGTCATTTAATATTTTCAACTGTATCCTGTTATGTACATGCTTCCTGAGATAGGGATACCATCATTGGCAGTCATGCAGAATCTAGAATAACACCTTAAAGAAATGATTTACATACGAATGACTAAAGAAGAAGCGACAATAAACTATCAATGTTCAAAAGTGCAGCAGACAGATTTTACAATTTTTTTTGCCATCTTTATTGAGATTTGTTTTTACTGCTCATCCAGGCTGAAACTTTCAGCCAGCATGAAGCAGGACAGAGACAGGAACTCCAGAACTGTTTTCATGTGTAACATAAGGTGTTCACTTCATTCTAATAATCAGTTACTGGTGTGTTACTTGCAATAGATGTGGTGTCACAGAAACTGGTTATTTTACATGTTTTTTTGTCCGAGTTTTTTAATCAACTTTTCCAAATGCCCAGTAGCAATAGCCATGCATATAAAATTAGAAAAATATAGATCAAAATATGAATCAGGTTACAGTTTAAGTAAAAACTGGATCAGAACAGAGAAGTAAACTGTGCGCGTTTGCATTTGTAGCCTTACAAACATGACTAAACACAAATTCTGGAAGAAATAAAACAAAAAGCCACGGAATAATCAGAGTTCATCACACTTTTCATTTGGATAAACTAAAACAGCATTATTCATGTCGTTTTTATTTTGTCACTTTACATCCAGAAAGATGTGCCTGGATGTTTCATCCAAACTTGTTCGCTGAGGGTTTCACATGCTGAGATCATTCGTGCGTCACCTTGGAGGAGACGAAATGTTGACACAAATGCATCAGGAGAGGTGGGATAAACATATTTGTCTGCTAATTTAACTGCTGTCAGTAAGGGACCGTCGCTAACGTCGATGATGACACACATCACAAGGCAGGGAGATAAAAAGAAGTCTCCTTGAGGGAAAACGGCAGGATTTAACTCGCATACGGGCCTAGTTTTAGATGCTAAATGTCCTGAGCAGAACGCGGTCGGTTTGAACTGGCTGCCTGGATGCTGGCACAGGTGAGGCTGCTGGCCCATGTTGGCAGCCAGCCAGCAAACACAGTGTCCATCAGTGGAGCAGGTGCTGGGAAGGTCAGAGCAGCAGAGCTGAGCATGTTCTCATTAAACTGCTAATTGATAAACAGATCATTGATAAATTAAAAAAAAAGCAGTCTTGTGAGAAGTCACACGCTTCTCCTCCACCTGTAGGAGATCTACACAGATCACCAAGGCACAAAACTGGAGTCTGAAATGTACAGATCGGATGTTTGTTATGGAATTAATTGATTTCTCCCATAAACATTGTGAATTTGTTAAAATGGGCCATGATTGATCGGTACGGTGGCCCAGAAGGGCCAACACCAAAACGGAATAAAAAGCCACAACACATCAACAAAAAGTCACAACGCAACAGCAAATTACATAACCTGACAGCAAAAAGCCGCAACACTACAATAAGGCAAAGACAAAATTACAAGTGCATTGTGGCTTTTTGTTGTTATGTTGTGACTTTTGCTGTTGTGTTGTGCTGCTGGCCCCTCTGGGCCACTGTAGATCAGGGTTTCAAATTTTGATTTCAGAAAATGATCCGTCTACAAACTAATAGCTCAAACTTTGCTGTTAGGTGAAAGAAAAATTGTTAATTCAGTCTATATTCTTGCACCCCTTCACACAGCCGTGGCTTTAGTTTTGACAGAGGTTTTCAGTTAATTTACCTGTTTACTGTTTTTTGTTTTGACCTGAAAGGACCCTTTATTCCGACAGGTGGACAAAAGTTAAAAATTTGGCAACAACTTCAATTGTGAATTAAAACCTGCGGCCTTTGTCACAGTCATTCAATCTCGCATTGTTTATTGGATGTTGCTGTAAAATGTTAGCATCCACATTCTGCGTCTTATTTCCATTACTAAGCTTTTTCCCTGTATATAAATGCTACTATACCTCTTCAGTTCCTCTCCTTAAGGCACTGCTGGTGCATGTAGATGACGTCTGAGGAAAATATGCCAGTGAGAGTGAATGAAAACTAAAGCATAGTATGTGTTTTCCAGGAGATCAGTAGAGCTGGACTGGTATAGGCAACAATGTAAAACTATATGTAGCACTGAAAGAGACCCGATTTTCATGCCTCTTCTGTATTTAAGCGTCTGTAGTGCGTGAGTCTGGGTGTGAGTCGGTTTTAATTTCACTCGATTCACTTGAAATAATCTCAATTTAAGATGTGATTTCCATCTGTGGTTTTAGTTGTTTCTTGTTCAAGCAAAATGATAAACGCCGGATAATGCCAAATTGGAAGTCTTACATATTAAAGTTCTCACCTTCGATTCAGTGCAGAGCGTCGTCACGCAGTCAAACTTACCTTGCAATGCAGCAGTTAACGTCTGTACAAGCCTTAAGACAGATTTTATGGATTTCCTTTCATATTATAATGTAACATAGAGCCAGTTTGGCTCAATTTCACCAATAAGACGGACTTTATTGATTTATCACTTCAGGCCAAGAGGGGCTGTATTCTTGATATGATTCTAGTCAGTTATGGAGTCTTCTTAAACTGACTCTGACTGTTGTGTGACTTCTGATCTGTTGAATAACAGAACTTATTCACTTATGTAAATTTTCAAATACAGTGTCTGCTGAAATAATAAACTTCCTAACTAATTCTATTGAATCAAGAAGACCTGCTGAATTAATATATTGACTATAAATGGTACTGATTGCAAAAAATACGTACAATATGAAATGGTAAAATGTTTTGTTCAATGAAAAGCTCCTTGTGAATAATACTGGGCCTTGAAGGTTCTCAAGTTGCACATAAAAGTTGGTAAAATTACCCCCTCTACTGCTCTGATTACAAGGCAAGCATGATGAGTTATTTATTCGGTGCATGATGAAAGTTCATGGTTATAAAAGCTGTAACAGGAGGGCTGCTTCTGTCTCACTCGTCTGTTCAAGTTCATGTGGAACAAAATTAAATTCAGTATTTTATGGTGCTGGACACTTAGAAGAAACAATTCTACATTTCCAACACATTCTCTAAAACAGGGTGGCTTATGAACATTATTGTGAGCAGTTTTTTTTAACAGGGTAGCTACATCAGAAAGTGACATGAAATTGTGCAGACGCGTGTCAAAACACTTTGAAACACCAAGTTGAGTATCCAGTTTTATTTGTAAAATATCCACATTGAAAAGTAAATCGACAATTGTTGTGGCACCGGCTTCACAGAGGCTCACAGCACTAAGAAACACACAGTTCATTTAGTGCACATGCATCATGCTAGAATCAAAGCCCTTTACAATAATCACAGTTCTTTGCACTGAAAGTCGATGTGACATTTGGACGCTGGGTTTGTCCATCCAAAGCAACTATTATGAGTCCAGGTTTTTTTTTTCCCCTTCGGGCTCCAGTGGGGCTAATAAACTAAACGCAAGCTATTAAACTGACTAAACACAGCAGCACACACAGTGTGAAGCAATGCATACACATCTCACTCGCACACACACAGACACACGCGTGCACATACACAGGGACTGTAGTGAAAGCTGAATGGCACAACGGTGCACGTAATGGCTGGATCCCAGACGCTTTCGCCGCCGTGGACAAAAGCAGCAGAAGCAGTTAATGTGCAAGAGACAAATCCACTGATAAAGCTGTCGATGGTCAGAGTCTCAGTTCTAGCCCTTCATTCCTCCTCGCGTGCAGGTTCAGTGTTGGCTCGTCCTCTATTTGCTGAGATTTCTGTGTCACAGAATCGGATGCAGTTTTAGTTTGCAAAGACGATCTGGATCCTTCGGAAATACTTAACGACTCAAGCTCACAAAGCAGTGCGAAAGGTTGATGCCACATCACCACTTTGCAAATAATGACCACCCAAAACTTACTGAATTCTGTTTGTAAGCCACCCATTGTGCAGTAAAGATATAAACACTATCCTGTGCAGACAGTCCAAAGCCACCTGTTCTCTTCCTCCACACCAAATTACACATTACAGAGCAGCACACCTTTAAAAGATTTTCAAACCGGTACCTTTTTTGTTATTAGGGTTTATTTTCTCTTATCTCCCTCCCCTATCCCTCCTCCTCCTCCATCCTACTTCACAAAATGCAAGGCCTCTGCTGCCACCACGGAGCCTTTGCTGCTATCAAGACTGGTGATCAGCTTGAAGCCCGATTTCAACGCAAGCATCACCGTCTCTAGTTTCAGACAGTCCAGCGTGCACAGGAATGTGCTGTCCTCCTTCAGCACAAGCCGCGAGCCGGGCTCCGACTTGATAAAGTGACGGAACTGAATCACGTTGGACGACACTACAAACTCTTCCGGAAAGCCGTCCAGGCGGCTCTTGGAGACCTGCACCAGTCGCCCCTTGACCTTTTCGATGAAGGCGGGGTCACTGCAGTACACTTTGAGGCCCTGGGACCTCTCGTGGCTATCGGTCACCTCTAAGAATGCCGGCTCTCGCTGGGCTGCCCTCTGACTCTCCCACTCCACCACGGCCTCCACCAGTTCACTCAGATGGTAAAAGTCGGCCTCCCGTCGCAGGAGCCCCGCTTCCCGGAAGTCGTCGGGTAGCTGGAGCTCCCCGGTCCGCAGGTAATTGAGCACGTGGCGAAAAACGGGACCGTCCCTGTCGATGAAGGGGTTTCCCATGGAGTCAGTGTGCTGAACCGGTTTTTTACCATTGGCCAGCTCTTCCAGGAAGGACCCCTGGTGCTTTGAGAGTGTGGTCCGGTGGGCAGTGTACAGGAACCCTCCTACATTGATGGTGATGGTGCCTGAGGAGGGCTTCTTGAAGCTCTTGCTGGGCTGCAGCAGGTCCGGGTTGATGTGCCTCAGTTCACTTTCCATCCTTCTGAGGTTCCATTCCATTCTCCAGTCTCCCTCTCCAGCCTCGACCCAGCCTCCTCAGAGCTGGACTGTCTGCACGTCTCTGTGTATGCAGGAAAAAGTCGGATCCAGGCTCGGGCTTTCCTTTTCTGTTTCTAGTCTTCTATTTGGATAGGATTGTGTGGATCCGTGGTGCAGCAGAGAAAATGGAAAAAGGTGTTGTCA
>OMNM01002682.1:10147-22297 GCA_900302745.1 Parablennius parvicornis | reverse complement strand
CACAAGGGGGGGGGGGGGGGGGAGGACAAGGCACTTGGCAAAAGTCTGCGCTCTCAGAGTGCTTTTCTAGTTCTGGTATAATTTCTCACAACTTGAATCAGTCTAAAGTTATTTATATGTTACTCCCTTTGACTCACTTGGTTCTTCAGAATACTTTTGTTATGTCCTTCAAAATCTCATGACATTTGGTTGGGCCCTGTTACTGCAGTAACGGGTTACCAACCAACACCATGGTGAGTGCGTCTCTCAATTGTTTGGTCTTTCTGCAGTTTTTCAATGTAGCCCTTCCTCACGTCCTTCTCTGTGTGAGACCATGTCTCCCTCAGTGTCTGATTAAATCCATAATCAGTCTGTTTTTGATAAGATGAACTGATAAGACAGTCTCATTAGAAACACACTTCAGACAGTTGCAAACTTTCAGGTCTGGCTGCAAAAGAACAAAGTTCTGTACATTTCAAACTCATCATTTTTCTCTGTCTAAACCATTGGCTTGTATTTATCTCCTGTATTTCTTTGTTATTTTTCTGTATTCATTCAACCACATGTTCTCTCTGTGAGATGTATTGCTTGGATCTTGTTATATCGGTTTCATCGTTTCTGCCATGTACATATAAACAGATACCACTTTTCAAAACGTTGCCTTTGTTGGAAGTTGGAAGTGGCACATCAGAAATTGACTAAAACCCAACCCGACCTGAAAGATTTCCAGTTAAAAATCTTTCCCTGTCACGCCTCATCTCTTCTTCTGTGACGCAGGACTGCTCCTCGAGCAGGTGCTCTGCCCTCGCTCCATTCCACCTTTCTCGGTTAACAGAGAAAAACATTCTTCGTGTGCAAGCTGTTCTCATTCATATTTTACGTGAACAATGTGTCTCTTCGCGTGGGCTCGACAGAACGCTTCAGTCTCCTTTTGTTCATGGCCGTGGTTTCAGACCATGCATCTCTGTCCTGTCTCACTGAGGTCATCAGATGTGATTTCCAGGAGCAAAAGCGGGCCACCGTTTTCTGTTCTTTTTTGTATGGGGCTGCGCCAAAAGATAAAGGGACACAGTTTGTGACAAGCTTGTTGTGAACAGAGTGGGTCATTTAGCCACAGAGTTCCCTCAGGAGTCGGTATAAAACGAGTTGCACAACAAAGTGCTTGTATTTGGAGTCATCCAGGAGGGAAAATCAGAACAAGTCAGATGGTAAAAGTGGGAAATGTTGTTGTTTTTAAAATTAAAGTCTTTCTGTGACTAGTTTGCATGTTCCCCTTCCATTTTTTTTACATCAAAAAACATACACATTAGACTAACTTCATTAAAAGTTGTAATTCCCCTCCGCAATGAATCTATGTAGATGTGAGTCTCTGCTTCCAGCTCTCTGGTAGACTTGCAGCCTGTTAAAGGCGCACCTGGTAAAATCCTTGCTGCAACTCCGGTGTATATAACATGCAAATAGAAATCGTTTGTATGAGCCAATTCTGATTTTAATGCCAGCAATACTTTCCAAATGTTTGGGGCAGGTCGCACGTTCATCGAATAGGTTGTCTTTGTGAGCTGTAGATGGGTTCACAGCTCAGTGGAGGACTTTGCAAATACAGCCTCAGTTTTATTGTCTTTCCTGATACACAATTGCTAAGAACTCAAGGATTCCATCATTCATGGTAAATAAATTTAGGACAAAAACCTGTAGAAATCTTATGATGCAAAGCACAAGGGTACTGGGAAGAGGGGGGGAAAAACATGACTGGAAGGCCCTGATCTCTCAGCTCTGAGGCAGTGCTGTGTTAAAAACAGATATACTGAAACTCTTTTTCAAAAATTAGTTTTACAACTATCATATGTCAACACAGTTCATTGTTAAATTGAACTGCTATACATGCGCAAACAAACCACTGAATTGTCTTGTAGAATTGGCAGAGGAGCAGTCTATTGTGTTTCTCATCTTTTTAGCACCATGCATGTTGACTAATATCAATAGGCTATAGCACTATATGCTGCCTTCTTCTTAAAGACTTGATAATTACTGGAGGACTAAACCAAATCACATTCTTTACATAGACTATTCCAATGGCATGACTGTACAGATACTGAGCAAAAAGAACAAACAAGATGGCACCTGTCCAAACTTTTCTGGATCATATCACTGGCATCAAATTCATAAGACCATATATCTTTAAACCATTTGGTCAGAATTGTTAAAGGTTGTTAAATACATAGATGAAAAGATAATGTACATGCCATACTTTACATTCAATTACATTTACATTTCACTCAGATTTTACAAAACACTGTCACTTTGTAATCAGTCACAATTACTCGTAACACTTTACGTATTACTTTACACCAGTTACTGCTAGTATAGCTTAGATAAACATCCCACACGTGCTCTGATAAATGTCAGCTAGTATTATTTAAAGATGCTTGTGCTTCATACATCCTGTATAAACAGATTAATGCTAATGTCACATTCAGTTATCCATCTTTTACGTTGCTGTTAAGAAGGCAGAGATTACTGAAATCAAACAGTTTAGTGAAATACGAGCAGAGATGCAACCTCCCATTGCGAAAGCGAACAGTGAATTACAGCAGCTCTTCAACTGTTCATGTACAATCAAAACAAGTTCACTAAAACATCTCTCTAATCTCCTGATCCACAGGGGAATATAGAAATTTTAGCAGAGCTGCTCTTCAATGTAGGACAGAGAGACGGCAGCTCTGACGCTCAGCAACAGTTTTTAATAACAACAAAAGTATGAATGTCCATAGTCACCTTTGTTATTGTTTATGTGTGTGTGGTTTTATGAAAATCATGAAAACAATAATAAAAACAGCACCAACTAGTCTCCCTACATGCCGACCACATTGTTTTCTGAATTTACCATTTCTGTGTAAACATACATTGTTTTCAAAACGTTGCATGTAAAAGCTAAACGTTTTTTAAACGAAAAAGCAAAAAAGATGCATTGTCACTTGAGACGTCATGTAGACGGGTTCTTAGTTACTAATGTCATAATTGTAATCAGTTAACAACAGAATAATACAAAATGTGTAAGCTCTACCAAATTATGTTGCCTTAATATTCAAGGTCAAGGTGAACTTTATCTCGAAGGGGCATTTTTGGGGGGTTTTAAAAAAAAAAAAATCATAAATCACATTATAGGTGCATATACAATGCCATTTACAAATATTAAGTCACCGAATGGTGGCAGAAACAAAAGCCTACATTCTATAGTAAATTAAACAACGCATTTGACAAATGTACCTTTTTTAGGTCGTAAATGACAAATCCTGCTTTAACATTCCTCTATTCAGCTGTTGCATGGCGCATTAAGGATTTCCATCTCGCATTGTGAAACATAATGCACAAACTAAACATTTATCTTCTAGATGTGTTTGCACGGTCGTGACTGCTGCATCACAGAGAAATAAAACACCCCCCAATATATCCCCACATTTCAAGGCATGGATCATCTAACTCACAGCCCGTCCACGGGACACCAGCCAAACAGCCCAGTGAGGAGTGATTTATGACTGGAGTACAGTCTCTTGGCCATGATGGAGCAGTTAGAACATTTTGTTGTTGTGACCAACAATGATAGACTAAAACAAATATTTTTTTTTATTTTTTTTTTATTTTTTTTTAAAACACCATCTGCAATCTGTTCCCAATTTGCACATTTGAGACCTGTGAAGCAGCTACAGGATAGCAGCAGGTTGTGTCTTTCTAAGAAATCTCGTCTACAGGATATTTTTAGGGTCATGTCAGAATTCCGCTTATTTTAAACCCAACGGATTTGTTTGTTCCGAGCTCATCTCCTCACTCTTCAGCCACACTCACACTCAACTGAACCCTCTGAAAGTGGAGGAAAAAGTCAAGGTGTGAAATTGGGAAGCACTCGGAGCACTGTGTCCTCCATCCCTCTTATCAGCTGACCCATTTTTAATGGGATTTCCCGCTCCATGCATGTGTCCATGTGTGATTGTGTGTGGTGAGCACATTTGGTCATCGCCCACGTAGACAGAGTGAGTTGGAACTCACAAACATTCGCTCACACACATTTACAGATTTAGTATGCATAAAATACACACTACTGAATCACACACACACATGATTATGGACACATGATTTGTATATCTACCACTACACACATAATTTGAACATCCCACTCACAAATCTGTTGAATGTATAAGCCCCACAATATATATTTTGTTTTTTAGTTTTTTTTTCTATCATAACAGCAAATCCAATTATTTATTTGCAACATCAAACACAGTTAACCTGGGCTGGGCTGCGTCCTGCAGGGAACCTATATAATAACTCTGTGGGAATGATGGTAGCTCCCTGTGCAATTTGCACTTTATTTACATATATATTTTGCATTGAAAAGATATGAAGTGATGAAATGTTACAGGCCTTCCCCTCAAGCATTTTAGTGTTGCATTGTTTTGTCGTTCAAGCACAACTGTAGACCACAGTGGAGAATATTTCATATCACGGTTCATGTTTTTGTACAGTGACATTTGCAATCTTGTCACCGCTCTCGTTCCCCCTTCATACTGTTTTCTATGATCAATATACAACACAAAATCTGCACAAAGGTTGTCAAGAATTCATATTGTGTGTCTTTGAATTAACACTGGACTGCACTGCGGTTTAACGCAAAGCACTTTTGCCTAATCTAGAGAAGATATAGATTTGAATTGTAATTAATCCCATTTCAAACACTTTTCTGACACTTTTTTTTTCTGATCAGTAAGACATTATGTTTACATAGACAAGTCATTTTCATTCATTCTCCATGTTCAGCATTGAGGAGATACCAATATGTAAAATTTGACAGTGATACATCAATTCTTATATTTCCCAAAAAGCTTTGCTCTTATTCACACTAAACATGCTATAATTTCACGCTATCTTTATCCAATTAAAATAATCAGAATCGGAATTCACTGTGCAGTTTTATCTGTGTCAAACATGTACATGTAGTTATGATGAAGGTTGCTTTTATATACATTATTAATGTGGCTTTTCAGATGAAGATACTTTATAGTACTGGTTATGTTAGCTATTCAGGTCACAACAGAGACTTTACCCCAATTCGAAACTACCTGAAAATTGGTTCAAATTTCACTGAGACATGATTATAGTAATCATCTTTGTTCCTGAATGGAAGCGGGTGGATCTTCATCCAATCCATATTGGATGAAGACCCATCCATTAATAGTGCTGAATGTTCTTCAGCAGTCATTGAGTGATACGTCTGTTGTGTTTCTGATCGAAATATATTGAGCTGAAGGGAACTTTCTCCGGTTCACCGAGGTTACAGTAGACTAATAAATGAAGCTCTGCGTGGTTCATCTGCGTAGAATAAACACCAATACTTCAAGGCACAACCCCCCTGATTCATCATGCAGACACTAAACTGCAGCAGCTGAGCTAAAATAAGTGAGAGCTTTGACCGACGGATGTGCGACCGCACCGAATAAATCAGCTTCAAAGTCACTGCCGGGCTCCATATAGGACCTTGTTAGGCAGGATCAAGCCATGCATAAACACATTTTCTGCCTTACGCCTGATATGATTCGCTTTACTAAGAAAGTCATGGCCAGTGCAGTGGTGAAATGTCTGTGTGCTTTACAAAGTGAGCTGTGGACAACATTAAGCGGTGGCTGAAAGAGCAAGCATGCAGCGCTCGGATAGCTCATCGGCGGACGTAGTGCAGCGAACCATAGGGCTCTCGCTGGTGGTCCCAGCGGAGAGCTTCTTTCTTTAGCACAGGCGGTATCTACTGTGTAGTGAAGTGAGAGGAAGTTGCTGAGCAGTAGAGCTCAGTTCAGGTCTTTTTTTTTTTTTTTTCACATTTATGCACAAAAAAATACAAGAGGATAACTCAAGATGCCAGACAGCATGGTTGATGGAGCAGGAGCTCATTTTATTGCACCTAACCAAAAGGCAAAATAAATTACCAAAGATCAAAGTTCAGGAGATAATAGGAGATAACAAAGAGATGGTGCAAAGTCCAAAAACACAAAACCTGCAGGTCCCTCTTTGTGTCTGTTATTCACATTAATTCAACAATAATCGTGGCGCATAATGACTGACTGGTATATTAGCATCTCCAATGTGTTAGCCTTTAAGTTGCTTCTGTGTTTTTTAATATCCATTCATTCAGGTAGCTTATTTCGTCACTGTTGGAGGATAGTTTATGATTGGAAATAAAGCTTTCTGCGAGTCTTAAAGGTTGGGCTCACAGCTTGATGCCTTGATGTGGCCGGAGTGGTGTAGGCAGTTTCTGTCGAGATCGAGAACAGAACCTGGTGCACTCGCTGAAGCAAAATGACAGCGAGCTCCTCTAATCCTCCGCTCTAATCCACCTCTACCGAAGGCAACTGGCCCGCTTTGAGCGGAGGTGCAACTGCTCGCCAAAAACACCTGATTCAGCAGGCGCGGCGGCCAAATGGCTGAAATCCACGGCATACAATGGGAAGAACGTCCTATTATTATAATGTGATAATAAAAGAGAGAAAGTGGCCCCAGGAATGTGCAGACGTGCTGTATTCAGTGGCGGCCTGGTGGGACATTGCATTAAGCATTTGTGAAAATGGTGTTGTAAGTACACAATGTGCGATATTTAGCATGGGATTGCTGTTGTGCTGTAATATGACAGGAGCAAATGTTTACTGTCAGTCTTTATGTGATAACGTAAAGGTCAGCAGAGTCATTTAAAGTCTTTATGAGTTGGAGCAAGCATATAAAGTATCATGAACATAGTAGTAAAACCTGTGTTAAAAGTTCCTCCCCCCTTCTCTCTACTTTAGTTCTAGCTTGACATTATTTCGAAAATAAGAGAGAGCTAATCTTTTCCCACATACAGCAACATAATCTGTGCCATGAATGTATTGCATGTCTTGGGCAATCTTGGATTCACTTATTTACTTATGCAGCCTTGTATTTCCAGGATTATGGCGCCAACTGACAGAAAAAGGCTTGAGCACTGTGCAGGGAATTGTCACGGGGCCTGCAGGCCTCTGATAACAGGAGCAGGAATTGGCAATGTCTTTAAAGACAGTCAATTAAAATGAAATGGGGGGGTTGTGGGTGTTCTGAGTCGCACTCGCAGATACACGGCTGGTATTTTGATTGATGGCTTTTGTGGAACATGGAATGCTGCATTTCAAGCAGTCTTAATCTGTCATCTGAGGAGCAACAAAGCGTAACCGTGTGATGGATCCAAGTGTGATGGAGACGTGTCTTTTGTTGGGACTGACAGGAAATGCAGCAGATACAAGGGTAAAATAGCATAAACCTGTCTGTCTGATACCCTGTGAAACAAAAGCTTACAAGATGAGGTATAATTAGAAAGGTGTAGGAGGGACATCTGCGCCGGATATTGAATGGAAGTCTTCAGAACCCTTTGCCTTTGTCTTTTCAATTTCCAATCCTCCATTTGGAGGGATTCATCCGTCTATCCATGGTTCATACTGTACCTCAGCCTGATTACTCGACTCCCTCATTCTTTGTTGGACCGAGGTGCACGATAATGAAGGCAATAAAATTTGCAACATGCAGACTCCTCAGCTCTTTAATGGAGAGGTGATTTACTTGTATCTTCCCTCTGGGTCTTGCCTGAGGCAGCAATTGAGCTCTGAGTTTTTAGATCACTTCTAAAATGGATTTTCATTGGTAATTTCAATTACTTCATATACATAATACATGAAATGCCTATATATATTTCATCTATGTGATGCATCTTTGATAGTCGAGGACAACGGCTTTCTTTGTGAGGCTCTGAACTCCATATTCTGCTCGGGAATGTTTGAATCCAGGTAACTGGCTGCTAACACAACCGGCTTTTATCAGAGAGTAAAATGCAGATTCAAAATGACAGAATTTAGCACAGGACCACACAGTGGTGTAGTGGTTAGCATTAATTGCCTTAAAATCAAAACACCAATTATAGACATGGAGGCCCTTACCAGCTTACAGCGAAAGTTAATTTACAGACAATTTGTCAATTTTGGAACTTTATAATCTAATAATATCAACCTCATATGACAATTCACACAAGCTGACAAGACTGAGAATCGGCAGAGTGATATTTTGGACCACCAATGGAAAAAGAAAAACAAAAAAAAACAAAAAACTGTGTCAGTGCTCACACAACCATAAACAAACAGTTAATATTAATGTAAGACAAGATGTTAAAGCAGATATGTGTGACACCAGTAGACTTGAACACGAAGAATAAACATAGATCAGATATTTGCATAAGGTGAGAAAATGATGAAGGCACTCTTCGTCATTATATATGGCAGCATTGAAACATTCAAACGTTTTTAAATAATCTCCTACATACTAAAAGACAAGCAGTAAATATGTGAGGATGTTTGAAGACTTTTTATTACTTATCCATTCACTCAGTATGTGACTGGTTTTTTGCCTTAGAACAATAAAACGAAAAAAAGAGCTGTTACGGAATGTACATGTAAACTGTAAAAACAAAAACAACAAAACTGATGGACCTTGTAAGCCTGTGTAAGAAGAAATGAGTAAATGTGTCAACTATCAAGAGATACAGAGCTTTTGTCAACCAGAGATTTGAACTCTCCTTAATGTATTTATTGTCTATTTTCATTTGACTTTCAAAGGTGCCTCATTGATTTATGTGGTGTTATCAAAGTTATTATAGTAATCACAAGACCATAAAATATCCAAAGCCAAACTTAATGGACTCTGACTGCCATGAAAATGATATTGCGGCTTTACATTTTCAAAGTTTACTGTGCATGAGGTCAGATTAACTTGTGATTACTTGATCAAACACATGGTGATGTAATCTGGTCATTTTGTTGCTTTCAAATGAAAAGAAAACTCTATTTAAGCAGTTTGTTAGACAAAAGTTCATTTTAGTTATATTTTGACTTTTTTTTTCTCCCCAAAAAAATAATTTAGAAGAGGCTGAATAAAAGACAGATGCTAAATCCAGCAATAATCCCAAAAATGAGAAAATAGAGTCACATTTGTCACATTTTTGTGATGCTGTGGCCAATCCCAGATCAATAAAACAGGCTGAAAGTCCCTCACAGGACAATACTGATACAGAAATAATAAACCATGATCAGTATTTTAGTCATATCAAGCAGCCAGAATGTGAACATGTCTGACCCGTGTTTAGTTTTTCTGTTGTAGCTATACAACCTCAGCAAATCTTTTGTAGCAAAACTTGGTGCAAAAGAATTAAAAAAAAAAAAAAGAGAAGGCCTGTGCAGCTGTGACTCATGTGTTGAAGTGGATTGTCCTCCAACTTCACTCTGAGTACTCATATGTCCAAGTGTCCCTCGGCAAAACACCCAAGTCCAACTCGCTGCCACTGGTGCTGTCAACACTTATGAATATGTGTGAATAGTAGTGACTAAAACGTGCTATTCAAATAGAGTGACTGAATTTTATGTAATTGCTTGTAGAGCTTTTTTTTTTAACTGCTTCAGCAGAAACAAAACGCTTTACATTGTAATCACATTCACCTATTCACCAGCACAAGTAGTGATGACTGACATGTCACGTGCTCAACCTACTATTGGAAGCAAATTGGGATTGAGTGTCTTGCTGAAGGACACAATCTGCTCGACCGAATAAACCAAAACAGGAAAGATTCATCGTATGCAAGTTGTTAAATATGTAAGACTTTTTGAAATGCCATACCATAACATACCATACCCTACCAAACCATACCATCCCATACCCTGATCTACCATTCTTATCTCACCATAACATACCATGTCAAGCCATCACACTCAAAAAATTTTACATTTGCTGATAATAATAGATTTTTTTTTTTTTTTGGAGACTATGAAGGACTGCATGGCATGTCAAGAGTGTAGCATGTTTGTGGCTTGCAGCAGGACTTATGGCATTCTCTTCACGCAAGCCATCTGGACCATGAGCTCCTTCGGGAAGCAACACTCCTCACCAGAGTGAGCACAAATGTGTTGGACTAATTGAAGTTTTTGTTTGCCCTGTGGGAAAAGTCTGCCAAAGAACTGCTGTGCTATCCATAAATCTGATTGCTGCACCAATTTTTGTTTTTTGTCTTCTTAGGTTTGGATCACTTTTAATCCGTCAAGTCTAGCCTCCTGCCTTGAGAAGGCTATGAGGAGACATCATCTTATGTTTACTAGTGCACAATAGAACTTGACAAATAAAAAACAGAACTTTTCAATGCAGCCACAGCAATTATTCAGAACACTGCTCGGGAGTGAACTATACAATGAGAGAGAGGGAGAGGCAGAGACAGAGTGGGGCCAATTATAATTTTGTTGTGGTTTGTAAAAACCGCAGAGCAATGAGAAAACAACCCTTTCAACTTTAGAGTATTCTCTACAGTATGTCACCTGGATCTCCTTCTGAAGAGTCTGGCTGACAACGATCACAGACAGAGAATAACTGTTTGAAACAGACTAATTGTGTCTTCAATTACTATGACTCAAATGAAAACACCTCCAGGACACAGAAAGTTGGTTCATGAATAAAAATCTCATCCGAACAAAGGCTGTCATTTTGCTAATGGAAAGATTGTAGAGTAATTGGCTTTACATTTTCCTCAAAATATATAATGTGCCCTCTCTTGGCTGTTAGCGGGAGCTGTTGCAACACAGGAATACTCAATAATACCTTAAAAATATAATATGTTTCAGCCACAGGGATAAGGCCATTCAGTGTTGTGTAGTGATAAGGATGTTCCAATACGGTTATTTCCCGAACTTGTCAAAGGATTTAAATTTCCGTAATCCTAAAAAGTTTAACCAAACTTTATGATGTGATAAAACATCTATATTCAAACACAGATTACGATTCACAAGCAAGTTAACAAACTATTCGCACAAAACTATTTTCAAGTGAAAAATTTTGTTGCATTTTGTTGGTTCATTTACAACAAATGCGCTCAAAGCTACTGTTAACACAACTTTTTCAAGATGGAACTTTCATAAAACACATCAACTTCGTCTCTGTGGAAACTGGAAAATGCAAGTTTTTGATGATGGTGCTACTGCGCTTGCACACTAAGGCCATAGTAAATAATTGTTCATGTCTATGTGTGAGATGAGCCATATTGATGCAGATTTTTTTTTTTTTTTTACTGAGCACGTGGTGCATATGCACACTAGCAGCACTTCAGAAACGTTGCATATTCCTCCATTTACATGCACTCAGAGGGTTTCTGATAAGAAGACTTTCCCACTTTGTTTTTCATAAAATGGGAGCATATTAAAAAAGTTGCGTTGCCATTGGCTCTGAGCACTGTTGTGAATGCACAAACAAAATGCAACCAAAGTTTTCCATTTTCACTTGACACCTCCTGTGATTGATTAATAGAGCAAACAGGTCAGTGAAGCGCCTGAAAGGTATACGTCTGTTAACCAGTGACAGCTTCTATAATGGGATGAAAATCATTCATGCTTGTGAAATTCATGCAAGCATATGTAAACCTCCAGATTTACCCACAGACATGTAAAGCTCAATGAACCACTTTCTTGATGTATTTGCACTCCAGTAGGCATTCAATGACAAAAGCATCCGATAATGATTTTACAGACACTCCTAAGCAATTTCACCAGCTCTGTGAAAATAATTACAAAGATGAGGAGATTTTTCACTTAAGGAAATGTCAAAATCTATTTGTATTTTCTGGAAAAGGCCGTAGGATCAGTGAAGCAAATGAGAATTAGCAGCCTAAAAGCATAATTACTAAAATATATAGCAGCCTTGGTGAATTGTACAGGACAATACGAGCATATTAGATCAGGATGCTTCTTTAGGACAAAAAGTATTTCGTAATAATTCTTTTTTTTTTTTTTTCTTTCAATTGTGTCATCAGTTTCCAAACTCAACATCTTTGTGTTCCTCAAATTATCCAACCGTTACTGGTGGATGCTTACACCCAGGCAGAAAAGCTGAAGTGAAAGCAGCCGATTACCACGATGACTCAACCACAATGCGTTACAAAGACGGGAATATGAGGAAGACTGATTGTGACAGATTCCAGCGATCTGGAGATTAAATGATCTTGTTTTGTGTTTTATGTCATTTTGAGTGTTCATGGTTTATCATTCAATAATGGTTCCTTGTATTCTAGTTATTTTAGGTGAAAGATTTTCAGGCCAGTTT